>JAZGLO010006697.1:1187511-1480011 GCA_036873155.1 Biomphalaria sudanica
AATCACGGGAAATGCTTTTTCCTGAGAAAAAATCAGGGACCGACTACCTTTAGGCAGTTTACAACACACAGTGCTACACCCTGGCAAAGCCTGCGACACCGCTGACCCCAAACTGTATCGGTATTTCCCGTTCCTTGGATAGATCAGTTGTTTGGAGAGGTGGGTACTGCTGTATGGGAGGCAGAGGCGGCCTTAGCAGAGCGCGGGGCCCTTGACGAGTTTCAAATGCGGTGCCCTGAGCATATATATACCGTACTACATCACGCTAACGGGCTCGTCCGCCTCTAACAATGCGGGACTTTTTTTTGTGCTACTAAACATAGTACCTTACGTACATACTGTCTTTCACTAAATACATACTGTATTTTAATTTTTCTGCATGAAAGATTTCGCCTTTTTAGGTTAATAAACGTAACTAATGATTAAGAAACATTTTGCTGTCTTTACCGCAACTGAACGGTATTTGAAACCAAAAATGTCATATTAAGAACTTCCATGGTAATTGGTATCATATATATATATATATATATATATATATATATATATATATATATATATATATATATATATATATATATATATACATATATATGACGGGAAAATTTCCAAAAATGTCTTAGTTAATGAGAACTAATCTGAATTGCAAAGCTGACAGTGACAAAGAAATCTACAACCGCGGGGACCCCTCAGGCGCGGGGCGGTTGCCCCACTCGCCACACCCTAGGGCCGCCACTGGTAGGAGGCATCGTTCCGACCACAGCTAATGATCAGGCAGAAATTATATGATCCATAGTCGCTTCGGCACTGAAATAGGCCATAGAATATATATTAATAGACATTAATGATTGGCTGGAGGCGCGGTGGCTGAGCGGTAAAGCGCTTGGCTTCCGAACCGGGGACCGGGTCTTCGAATCCTGGTGAAGACTGGGATTTTTAATTTCGGGATCCTCGGGCGCCTGTGAGTCCACCCAGCTCTAATGGGTACCTGAAATTAATTAGGGAAAAGTAAAGGTGGTTGGTCATTGTGCTGGCCACATGACACCCTTGTTAACCGTAGGCAACAGAAACAGATGACCTTTACATCATCTGCCCTATAGACCACAAGGTCTGAAAGGGGAACTTTACTTTTTTTTTACTTTTACTTAATGATTGATTACATGATTGATTCAGAATAATTGATGCAATGTCTCTGAATATAAGCTTCGTTTTTATTATCCTTTTTAAAAATATTTCTCTTGTTTATAAATTACTAATTATATCATGGTTTTAATTATGATTTTGTTTCTGGATAGGATAAGCCGAAACAATGGATTGTTCATTACAGTGGAGGAAACAGCCCTACGAACAGAGAAACTATTCAAATAACAGTAACTGTTGTCAGCTTTCAGTCCTATAATGCTGGTTCCTATGGCTGTAAAGCCGAGGTGCCAGGGTACACCACTCTCTTTGACTCTGTTCCTGTGAATATCACCATTACGGAAAATATAAAAGGTTTGGTCAATAGAAGTGAACCTCCCGCCCCCCCCCCTTCCCGAAAAAAAAAAACAAAAAAAAAAAACAAGCAAAATGTAAAAAAAAAAGCTTATATCGAATGAAGGGAAAGAATCGTTCATTCGATGCCAAGCCTCAATTTTGCAAGCTTTATCCCACCTTTATATATAAAACAAAATTAATTACCACTACTGAGAATGGGAAGTGGGAGGGAGAAAAACAACGTAAAAGAATCCACCCAGACAGACAGACAGACAGACAGACAGACGTAGTGAGTGAATAACTTAATATAGGCTTTGTTTTTTTTTTTTAAAAGATAAGATTAGTCATGAAAATGAGGAAGGTAGATAGTGCTATATGAACAAGGGAACAGAGTAGATCGCAATACATATTTCATGTGCCCTATTTCAAAATCAAATACGGGAATTTTTTTTTTGTTTTTTTTTTCAGAGTTTTTTAATGAACCAATTTTAAACTCAACGGACGGGACAAAGAATTCGCCATCAAATGATTCCCACATAGGTATAATAAAATATTTTAAAGTTGCAACTGTAGTGTTGATAATACGGATTAAATGCGAATCTAGCACTTCCTCTTTGGTTATCTTATCTTGCCACCTTATTTTAAAGATCAGCCTGAGGCATTGGAGATGGAAGACATTTAGCTTTTTTTCCTGCCATGAGTACGTTGACCAAGTTTCACTTCCGTACAGCAAGGTGCTCAACACACAGGTCCGGTAGACTAGGGCTTTAGTATTGTTAGTCAGCAATATGTTGTCCCACACTCTTTTCTGCAACCGTGGCATGGTGCCCATTGCTTTGGCTATCCTGTTGTTGATGTCTTTATCCAGTAGAGTATTGGTGGATATGATGGAGCCGAGATAGCAAAAGCGATCCACAATTTCTAGTGGTTGGCTATTAATGTTTACTTGAGGTGCAGTATTTATGTTCTGGACTAGTATCTTAGTCTTGCTTTGACTAATGTTTAAGCCGAACTTCTGGCAAGCAGCAGATAGTTTGTCAACCAGGAACTGAAGCTGAACATCAGAATCAGCCACAATAGCTGCATCATCAGCATACAGGAGTTCCCTGATAAGTATCTTCCTAACGTTGGTTTTTGCCTGCAGCCTTGATACATTAAATAGTTTTCCAGAGGATCTTGTATGGAGAAACACACTTCGTTTATGTCGTTGTACGCATAATGCAGTAGACAGGAGAAGAATATGCCAAACAGAGTAGGTGCGAGCACACAACCCTCTTGACACCACTGCTAACCTTTAAAGGTGCTGATTGGGCTCCATTGAATTTGACAGTACATTTAGTTTCCTCGTGAAAGCACTCAATGAACTTCAGTAGTTTGGGAGGGCAACCTATTTTTCTCAGGAGTTTGAAAAGGTCACTTCTGCTGACCATGTCAAAGGCGTTAGCCAGATCAACAAAAAAACGATGTAAAGGGTCTGTCTCTCTCTCTGAATTTCTCCTGCAGTAGTTGTAGAGAGGATATCATGTCTATAGTGGATCTACCACTCCTGAATCCACACTGAGACTCTGGGTAGACTCTAAAAAGCTATCACTTGCAGCCTCGATAGTGCCACTCTAGCAAAGATTTTGATATATAACGTAAAAAACAAATTAGGGCATTCATTTCAGGGCTCTCTCAAGTGGGTGCTGGGGGGACTTTCAAATTTGGACCCCCCTTCCTGCACACTAGCTACGCCACTGGACATTTGTATCCAATAGAAAATAAATTGGTCCCTTATTGTTAAGAGAGTTAATTCTAATTGTAAGGAAATGCATTTCTAAAAGTGGAACAATTTGTTCCATATTTTAAACAGGTTTCTTTCTACTAATAGTAGTACCAAAAAAGATAGTCAAGAAAATGGTGCTAAGAATGTCTACAAGATTAACATTTTAAAATGCTATATATTCTGCAGTGTTTCCCAAACCTTTTTCCTTAACGGAACACTTCGCACATTCTGAGTATTTAGCGGAACACTTGGCTTATTTTCTGAGAGATTAAATGACGTGGTGGTGGCCTACTAGTCAATGATTCCATGATTACCTGGCACACCTATTCAGGCAGGCGTCGCGTAGCACTAGGGTTCCGCGGAACACAGTTTGGGAATCTTACTGGAACCTTTTTATGCGCGCAAACTAAATTCTTCATTCCCACTGGACAAAAGCCATACGCACTTTCTGATCAATGAGTCTTAGATCTAGTCTTAATGTGTCCTATTTCAAAATCAAACTGGGAATCTTTTTTGTTTTTTTTCAGAGTTTTTTAATGAAACGATTGAAGACATTTTAAGCTCAACGGACGGGACAATGAATTCGCCATCAAATGATTCCCACATAGGTATAATCAAATATTTCTAAGTTGTAACTACTGTAGTGTTGTAATACGGATTAAATGCGAATCCGAAGATTTAGGTGGACTGAGGTCAACAATATAATAGTTTTATTTTCGTCGTCGAGAGGCTAATTAGGCTACGCTTGAACTTGTCTTGGCTTATCTACCTATGAAGGGGGCTCGAGAATACAAAACTTGAGCCAATCTTCAGCAGACAAATATAAGGTTTATTCAATAAAATAATAGGCTGCACTTCATAGTAGTTACAAAAATGATCGAATGCATAGAAATATAGTTACGCCCGCATAACAGTGATACGAAACATCTCCAATATACAGTCCTCAGGAATAGATATACATATAACTGTACTTATTAAATCACGTCCGCATCACAGCGGGTAACAATAACGACTCCGCAGTACAGAAAACTAACTACTAGAAATATATGTACTGTCTCAGGTGACCACTGGCTTCGACTCTATTCAACTCAAAGTTACTACCCGACTCTCAAAGTTACTACCGTCCAGACCGGACCAAAAGATACTACCTAACTAAACTCAAAGTCAATTTAGTCATTCTTACGTCCAGTTTCTATATCAGGAGTTTCACTTGTCTTTTCACCCTCTTAACCCGAGGTGAACATATAACTGGCAATGTCAACCGAGACTGTGACAATGGCACCATACATTTTTTTCTGAGGCTTTTTCAAATTTCAAGAGTTCCTAAATAAAATAACATCTGAATACTCTAATGCAGTACTTCCCAAACTTTTCCTTTAACGGAACACTTTCGCACATTCTGAGTATTTAGCAGAACACTTTGCTTTTTTTTTTTTTTATATATTAATTCACGTGGTGGCCTACTAGTTAATTATTACTGTAGTTCACAGAACACATATTCCGACCTCGAGGAACACTATGGTTCCGCTAAACACAATTTGGGAAACACTGATCTACAGTGTTTGACTACTCAAAAAGAAGATGGTTTAGTGCATGGCGTGTCTTCGTGCTTGTTAGGCAAGTGAAAAACAAGTAGGCATTTACTTTCACCAACTAAAATGTCAGATACTCATTAAATTTGGCTGGACTCCGTCTCCGGGGCGGTCCTAAAAATCCATAATTAAAAATCCCAGTATTCATCGAGAGTTGAAACTGAGACCTTTCGACATTCGGTTCGGAAGCCAAGCACTTAACCACTCAACCACTACATCCCAAGACAATATGATATGCATTCAATTTGAATGATTACTCCTTAAGACAACATAATTGAGAAAGCTTCCAGTAAGCTCTTTAAAATAAAATAAAAAATTCATTGTTAACAAACAAACATTTAAAATATCATTATTTCTCCAGACATACTACTGTGTCCGACGTTTTAGCTTGAGATAAATGATTCAATTAGTACTTGAATTTTTGACTTTCAACTTCTGACCAAAAAACGTTTGACTATAAATAAAATGTGAGCTAACTGCATAATGCCATAAAACAATAACATTGTTTTAGATAACACCAGCATAAAGAAGGAGGCGAGTCGGCTGAATGGTGAAGCTGAATGATGGCTGAATTGTTCACCTCTATTAAATAGTTTGATTGGTTCACCTCTATTAAATAGTTTGAATTGTTCACCTCTGTTAAACAGTTTGAATTGTTCACCGCTATTAAATAGTTTGAATTGTTCACCTCTATTAAATAGTTTGAATTGTTCACCTCTATTAAAAAGTTTGAATTGTTCACCATTATTAAATATTTTGAATTGTTCAACTCTATTAAATAGTTTGAATTGTTCACCTCTATTAAATAGTTTGAATTGTTCACCTCTATTAAATAGTTTGAATTGTTCACCTCTATTAAATAGTTTGAATTGTTCACCTCTATTAAATAGTTTGAATTTTGAATTGTTCACCTCTATTGAATAGTTTGAATTGTCACATCTATTAAATAGTTTGAATTGTTCACCTCTATTAAATAGTTTGAATTTTGAATTTTTCACCTCTATTAAATAGTTTGAATTGTTCACCTCTATTAAATACTTTGAATTGTTCACCTCTATTAAATACTTTGAATTGTTCACCTCTATTAAATACTTTGAATTGTTCACCTCTTTTAAATAGTTTGAATTGTTCAATGCTATTAAATACTTTGAATTGTTCACCTCTATTAAATACTTTGAATTGTTCACCTCTATTAAATAGTTTGAATTTTTCACCTCTTTTAAATAGTTTGAATTGTTCACCTCTATTAAATAGTTTGAATTTTTAAAATTCTGTGGTTGAATTTTTTCTTTTACATACCTTTTAATTACATATATTACAAGGAAATATTTCTTACAGTTGATACAATAATTAAAATAAAATACAATTTGTTTGTTCAAGTTGCAGGTATCAGTCAGACCAACATGACTATTTTAGTGTCTGTGGTAGCCGTCTTCTTTGTCATCTTAATTATCTTTATCACCTGGTTTAAACGTAAACACATCGCCCAACTATTAAAATGTAAGTAAAATGAAGAGCTATTTTTTTTTACAATTCTTTTTTTCAGCAAATTATTCATAGGATCGGGAATGATCTACAACCTTGACACGGATCTAAAAAAACGGCGCTAATGATTTTCCTACAAATTCGACATTTTATCTTTGGGAAAAAAATACTAGCAAATTGGCCGCACTGGGAAAACTCTGGTTTGACTGTTAAAGTTTTCCAAAATATAAACATGGGGATTTTGTTTACCACCCCCTACAAAAAACAAATCCTGGCTACGCCCATGTTTCTAATTTCGCTGCAGCTCTACAATTTTATCTGTCATGTGGGGTTTTTATAAACAAGTGATTTGGTGTATATGTTGTCTAGAATACGTAAATCTTTATCATTTTTGTATTTTGAAAAACAGTGCACTCTTTTAGCTCTGCAAATGTCTAATTCTTTAGCTTGTAGAACAAAATGTATTATTAGTTTGTATTATTATTATTTTTTTTCCCTAAATAATTCTCATTCATTCTCTTTTTCCTGTTTTAAAATACTATTATATATATAGATATATCTCCCCCTTTATTCGTCGCCCACTTTTACGTTTCACGGATGTATGCAAACGCGACATGAAGCTCTTCAAAATCGACACTGGCAACTGGGAAGAGGTGGCACTGGACAGATCCTCATGGAGAGAGAGCATAAAGGAAGGGTCAAAGATTGCAGATGCCATACACAACAGAAGCAGAAAGAAGGGTGAAAATGCAACGGCGCCTGGTGATTATATATGCCCAACCTGCGATCGCAACTGTGTATCAAGGATTGGCCTCTTTAGTCACACAAGAAGTTGCAAAGGGAAAAGATCGTCTCTCGAGACGTAAAATGCCACAGATCTCCCTTTTATTCGTCCATATCGCTTTCTCTTCTTATCTTTCTGACAGTAAGGCCAGGTTTGGCTATCTTTGAGCCTCGGGAAACGTCAAAATGATCTTCAAAATTAAAATATAATCAAAGAGAAGCTTACTCCGCTTAACTTTAGGATGAAAACTCCATATACTCTGTTTCTGCCTGGTCGGTGGTCCTGGGTTCAAACCCCTGCTCACCACCATTCTCCGCCGTCCTGCGCAAGGTTTGGGTTTGGATGAAATAATCTTCATTGAATTCTGAAGGAACATCTGAAATATGTAAAACAAACCAACAACTTATTTTGTAAGTCTAGATCAACGTATTTTACGACAGAGTTTCCCAAACTTTTTCCTTAACGGAACACTTCGCACATTCTGAATAGTTAGCGAAACACTTTGCTTATTTTTTTTTTAGAGAGATTAATTCACGTGGTGACCTACTAGTTAATTATTTTAGTAGTTCTTGAAGCATCTTAAAGTATCCATTCAGGCCTCGCTGAACACTAGGTTCCGCGGAACACAGTTTGGGAAACACTGCTTTTAAAAAAAAAATCAATATGTTTTTCAGTACAAATAAATCAAGAATCATTGGAACTTGTGGGAACTAATGACAATTGCGAAACAGCGGACAACTATGCCAAAACAACAGTCAAAACCATTGCTGAAACTAGTTCTGGAGGCCAGGATGTCGTTCAAATGACAGATAAGCCTATAGAGGTAAGAACTGGTACCAAGTGAACTTTAATTTTTTTTACAAAGTCCAGACGGCACTCGTGATTGATGAACCGTGCACTTACCAAAGTGTAGGACCTCTTGCCGACAAAAGATTGTTGGCGCTTTGGCACGACGGCTGGGATTCTTCGGATGAGGCTCGTGAGCTACACAGGGCAATGAGTAGACCAGACAGAAAGGATGCGTGATGGCTACTTAATCGTGCCGAACAGGCCGTCCTAGCTCAGTTCTGAGTCGGTCACTGTCCAAATGGTGTTTACTTCGGACGGAAGAGGGAAAAATTACGACATGGAGGACGACGAGACAATAGAACACATTCTTTATGAATGCCGAGTTCTGCATGAAAGACGATCGGGGACAAGGATTTGATAGAGAGAAAACTGGTACATGTCCGACATTAGGGCTGTCCATGTACGGGGACAAGGCAGCCTTCAAGCTCACTGCTCGCTTCCTTTCACATGCTCTAAGGAAGTAATTCTCAGCATGGTTCGCAACCAATGGGGGGATTCTGATTCAGTAACTGCAAATTATTACGTCCTAGCACAAACCTCCTGCAGCACGGAAGCGAAAGGCGGCGGGCGAGGTTCGAACTTGGGATATCGTTGCTACAGTCCTAAGCGCATACCGCACGACCAGGCAGGCATCCCAATAAGTCATGTCTGCGCTTTATAAGAGCCTATGCGTAATCGTCTGCTTAGAAGCCATCGATTGAAGACATTTGGCTGAACAGTAAGGCAGTGGCGTAGATAGGGTGGGGGGAGTAGGGGGGAGAATGTGAAACCCCCAGGGCCCTTACTTGACCGGGGAGGGGGCCAAATGCGTGTTTTTTACATTAAAAATTAAATATTATGCAAAAATGTCAAGCCCCCCAGGCCCCTGAAAGATGGAAAATTCCTAGCTACGCCCCTGCGGTAAGAATTAGAAGGTAGATGTTTAGCTGTAAGAGTAGCATTTCAAATCTATTTTGTGACTAACATCTGTTCATGTTTTTTTTAAATGCAAAGCTACAACATCTTCACTCCTTCAGGGGCGTAGCTAGGAGCTTTATATCATTTGGAGGCCTGGGGGGGGGGGGCTGCATTTTGCGTAATATTTAATATTTAAATAAGACAAAAAAGTTGGGGCCCCAGGGGATTTTCAAATTCTCCCCCCTCCCCCCCCTAGATACGCCACTGCACTCCTTAATAGAATTTTCACATTTCACTTCACAGGTAGAATCTCATACTCCAGAAAATTCCAACCAGTCAATGAAAAGGAAGCGACTTAATTATATTGACGTACAAATCAACCAGGAAACGAAACTTCCCGAGCTGGTGAAAGAGGTTCGTCTCAAGGGAAAGTCGCATACAGTCAGGTACACGATTATTGACCCCGAGGCCACTCTACGCATGGCTGTGGAGGCTTGTCTGCAGAGATCCCCAACAGAAGAAGATGATCACGAGAGTCAACTGTACTGCAACTTTTCCTCCCTTTGTGCAAGTTCAGGCGGCAGCCGTGCAAGCATCAGTGCCGAGGACCAGGCCAACGTGTATTACAACTGCCAGATGATTGTGGCGGAAAGTCGAGAAACTACCATGAAGAAGGAACAAGGCCGCAGTTCAGCAGAAACATTACAAGAGTGCTGTGATAGCAATACAAGCGGCGTGGAGACAGCAAGTGAGTGGAATGGGTCAGAAACAGAAAATAATGAGAATATAGACAATAATCCTCAATCTAATGCAGATGGTCTTTATGCTAATACTGGGGACACACAGAAGATGAATGCTTTCACTGATGTGCTCTTTACGAATCTTTAACCAATGATTAACTATGTAATTGACCTTCGACCCCGTAGTCTGTTCGACCGTTGCGGCCATGCTAGACCGTCTTTACCCATTGGTCTCTGTCTGTTGCTAGGGTAAGAGTCTCTTTTAATGACACGCTGTCACGGGTGAATGTGTGTATGTATGTATAATCTATTTTTACAAAATAGCGAATCACCGGAAGTGTGTTAGTTGTCAAACGTAAAGCGTGCAGTGTTTGATATGTCGAAAAGTTTGTGTATTGATTAAGTTGTTTAATTGTTTTATTCGATAATTACAGCGGAACTTCGGGACACCTAGACGCACCGAGAAGGTAGTTGTCAGAGAGTTATAAGTAGATATATAGATCTAATAGGAAAGCTGTAACCCACGCCATGTCCATTCCTTGATTTTGATACTGTCCTTTCATCGCTTCTTTTGTGTGCAGAAGGATCTTTGCGAGCTCTAAATAATGAGTGTGTAATAATTCGTTTTGTTCAGCGCCGACTAAGGCTACCGAAATATTTTTTTTAAAATCTGAGCCCAGGTATTTTTTAAAAGCTTATATCAACTCACTCTGTCTGTCTGGTACAAAGCTTATATCAACTCACTCTGTCTGTCTGGTACAAAGCTTATATCAACTCACTCTGTCTGTCTGGTACAAAGCTTATATCAACTCACTCTGTCTGTCTGGTACAAAGCTTATATCAACTCACTCTGTCTGTCTGGTACAAAGCTTATATCAACTCACTCTGTCTGTCTGGTACAAAGCTTATATCAACTCACTCTGTCAGTCTGGTACAAAGCTTATATCAACTCACTCTGTCTGTCTGGTACAAAGCTTATATCAACTCACTCTGTCAGTCTGGTACAAAGCTTATATCAACTCACTCTGTCAGTCTGGTACAAAGCTTATATCAACTCACTCTGTCAGTCTGGTACAAAGCTTATATCAACTCACTCTGTCAGTCTGGTACAAAGCTTATATCAACTCACTCTGTCAGTCTGGTACAAAGCTTATATCAACTCACTCTGTCTGTCTGGTACAAAGCTTATATCAACTCACTCTGTCTGTCTGGTACAAAGCTTATATCAACTCACTCTGTCTGTCTGGTACAAAGCTTATATCAACTCACTCTGTCTGTCTGGTACAAAGCTTATATCAACTCACTCTGTCTGTCTGGTACAAAGCTTATATCAACTCACTCTGTCTGTCTGGTACAAAGCTTATATCAACTCACTCTGTCTGTCTGGTACAAAGCTTATATCAACTCACTCTGTCTGTCTGGTACAAAGCTTATATCAACTCACTCTGTCAGTCTGGTACAAAGCTTATATCAACTCACTCTGTCTGTCTGGTACAAAGCTTATATCAACTCACTCTGTCTGTCTGGTACAAAGCTTATATCAACTCACTCTGTCTGTCTGGTACAAAGCTTATATCAACTCACTCTGTCTGTCTGGTACAAAGCTTATATCAACTCACTCTGTCAGTCTGGTACAAAGCTTATATCAACTCACTCTGTCAGTCTGGTACAAAGCTTATATCAACTCACTCTGTCAGTCTGGTACAAAGCTTATATCAACTCACTGTCTGTCTGGTACAAAGCTTATATCAACTCACTCTGTCGTCAGTCTGGTACAAAGCTTATATCAACTCACTCTGTCAGTCTGGTACAAAGCTTATATCAACTCACTCTGTCAGTCTGGTACAAAGCTTATATCAACTCACTCTGTCAGTCTGGTACGAAGCTTATATCAACTCACTCTGTCTGTCTGGTACAAAGCTTATATCAACTCACTCTGTCTGTCTGGTACAAAGCTTATATCAACTCACTGTCAGTCTGGTACAAAGCTTATATCAACTCACTCTGTCAGTCTGGTACAAAGCTTATATCAACTCACTCTGTCAGTCTGGTACAAAGCTTATATCAACTCACTCTGTCAGTCTGGTACAAAGCTTATATCAACTCACTCTGTCAGTCTGGTACAAAGCTTATATCAACTCACTCTGTCAGTCTGGTACGAAGCTTATATCAACTCACTCTGTCTGTCTGGTACAAAGCTTATATCAACTCACTCTGTCTGTCTGGTACAAAGCTTATATCAACTCACTCTGTCAGTCTGGTACAAAGCTTATATCAACTCACTCTGTCAGTCTGGTACAAAGCTTATATCAACTCACTCTGTCAGTCTGGTACAAAGCTTATATCAACTCACTCTGTCTGTCTGGTACAAAGCTTATATCAACTCACTCTGTCTGTCTGGTACAAAGCTTATATCAACTCACTCTGTCTGTCTGGTACAAAGCTTATATCAACTCACTCTGTCTGTCTGGTACAAAGCTTATATCAACTCACTCTGTCAGTCTGGTACAAAGCTTATATCAACTCACTCTGTCTGTCTGGTACAAAGCTTATATCAACTCACTCTGTCAGTCTGGTACAAAGCTTATATCAACTCACTCTGTCAGTCTGGTACAAAGCTTATATCAACTCACTCTGTCTGTCTGGTACAAAGCTTATATCAACTCACTCTGTCAGTCTGGTACAAAGCTTATATCAACTCACTCTGTCAGTCTGGTACAAAGCTTATATCAACTCACTCTGTCAGTCTGGTACAAAGCTTATATCAACTCACTCTGTCTGTCTGGTACAAAGCTTATATCAACTCACTCTGTCAGTCTGGTACAAAGCTTATATCAACTCACTCTGTCAGTCTGGTACAAAGCTTATATCAACTCACTCTGTCAGTCTGGTACAAAGCTTATATCAACTCACTCTGTCAGTCTGGTACAAAGCTTATATCAACTCACTCTGTCTGTCTGGTACAAAGCTTATATCAACTCACTCTGTCAGTCTGGTACAAAGCTTATATCAACTCACTCTGTCAGTCTGGTACAAAGCTTATATCAACTCACTCTGTCAGTCTGGTACAAAGCTTATATCAACTCACTCTGTCAGTCTGGTACAAAGCTTATATCAACTCACTCTGTCAGTCTGGTACAAAGCTTATATCAACTCACTCTGTCAGTCTGGTACAAAGCTTATATCAACTCACTCTGTCAGTCTGTTACAAAGCTTATATCAACTCACTCTGTCAGTCTGGTACAAAGCTTATATCAACTCACTCTGTCAGTCTGGTACAAAGCTTATATCAACTCACTCTGTCTGTCTGGTACAAAGCTTATATCAACTCTGTCAGTCTGGTACAAAGCTTATATCAACTCACTCTGTCAGTCTGGTACAAAGCTTATATCAACTCACTCTGTCAGTCTGGTACAAAGCTTATATCAACTCACTCTGTCAGTCTGGTACAAAGCTTATATCAACTCACTCTGTCATTCTGGTACAAAGTTTGAACTTCTTTTTTTTTTTTTCCATTCTCGGATGAAGTTGAAACTTTGCACAATTAGTCACTGTACTTGTCTTCTCTAACAAGACTTGAATCAATCGAAACAATATTAACCGATTAGTTAATTCATTTTTGGTGATTGTTTATTTTGTTTTATATGGCAGAAAGGGAGCTTAATCCTACCATTTTCAGATAAATGGAAGTGATTTGCAGTTCTTTCCCTTAGATAAGCTCTTTTGTTTTTTAAAGTAATCTTTTCTTTTTGCTTGTTCGACAGTACCTCTTATTAAAGCAGTAAAATAAAATTACAAAAAAAAAAAGGTATTAATGTATCACCGTAACATTCACCCAGATTACTCCCCCTCCCCTTTCTTACCTCCCCTTGTGCCAACTGGTCCAGACAAGCATTAAGATCATAGCCCACTGAGAAAGCTAACAGCTTGAAATTGCGCTAAACAAAAACAATTGTTGAAAATATTTCTAATCACACAAATTTTTCAACTTTGTTAGTCTTGATCTATTTCAAAATTAATCACATGTCTGATCCAAACTGATAAAATTAAACTGAACACAACCTTTGTTTTCTTTTTTTAAATATATATTTTTTAAACTATATATTTTTTTAATTTTTCGTTTTCTTCTTTGGATTGCAAAGTCTGAAAGAGGAACTTTTACTTCTTTACATTTTGATTGCAAAGTCTGAAAGTGGAACTTTTACTTCTTTGCATTTTGATTGCAAAGTCTGAAAGGGGAACTTTTACTTCTTTACATTTTGATTGCAAAGTCTGAAAGGGGAACTTTTACTTCTTTGCATTTTGATTGCAAAGTCTTAAAGGGGAACTTTTACTTCTTTGCATTTTGATTGCAAAGTCTGAAAGGGGAACTTTTACTTCTTTACATTTTGATTGCAAAGTCTGAAAGGGGAACCTTTACATTTTGATTGCAAAGTCTGAAAGGGGAACCTTTACATTTTGATTGCAAAGTCTGAAAGGGGAACCTTTACATTTTGATTGCAAATTCTGAAAGGGGAACTTTGACTTAACATTTCTATTGGGCTCAGAAACCAATCCCTCCCTTCCTTTGTTTTGTTAATGCAAGTTTTGAATGTGAAACACTTGCACATCTTTGGTCAATTCTTACAATTAGCTTACAGTCTCTTCTTGGCTGGAAGGAAATAGTTGTAAGTAGGAATTCTGGAATTAAACTGGTAGAAAAGTTGATACAGCATCATGCTAATAACATAAATTCCATGGGTTCAATCCCCGTACTAGCCAATATATTTTTTTTTATGACAATCAAATTAATTCCAATTTTATTTTAACAATTAAGTGTTGATTTAATTTTTTTTATATAACTAGTTAAAATTTAATTTTTTAAGTCTAAAATATTATTTTGAACAAAAAAAAAAAATAAAAAAAAATTAAAGAAACAAGAGAATTGTTTTGAATGACAAATTGTTTATTTCAAAGAATGTTAAAACCCCATTCACCTTGAAAACTTTTTTTTTTTTACTGGCTCACATTATGAAAACAAAAATGTCTTGAGTTAGGCCAGAACAACAACATAAAGACAAGAATCTAAGAATACAAATCTCCATAGATTTCATGTTCACCATAAAGCTAGCTAATGTCTTGCTTGTCAAGTGTCTATAAAGTGTCTTTTTGTGTGTGAAAAAAATTAACCCATTTTTATGTTGATACTGAAAAACAACAGCTCGATACCTAGAAAAACTTGTTTTGTTGTACAATATGTGAAGCAATGTGCTATAATACAGAATAAATAGAATATATACAGTCATATTTGCAGTGAATGTTGCTCTAGGACTAGTAACTGGACAATGGTTTTTCAACATGTTTACTTAGCTTGACATTTTGTCTTATCAACATGGGAAATAGGCTTCTCAGTCAGAAAATTCAAGAGCTATGAAGATTAAAAGAGAAACACTGATTGCAAGATTCACAATAAGTTGATTAGAAGAATGAATACATAACTAAGTTTGTTATAAGGAATATGATTAGAGTCTACAAGATTGGACTAGCTGCATCAGAGTTGTCAGAGAGTATTTTTGTGAGACATGGAAATCGCTCATTACAATAAACACAACCAAAGGCATCCTTCAGTGCTGGACCCTAAATATAGTTTGAAGATATATGAGAAATGCTAAAATAATTAGGTTCTTCAGATACAGCCCAGTGAAAAGCTTCTAAGTTAATACACTGTTCTCTAACAAAAAAAAAAAAAAGAACTGTGAAGACTAAGACTACTGGATGAAGAAAGAGTGTGTCTGTTGGTGGGACTGAGTCATAAAGGAGTAAACAAGACTGGAAATGTTAGTGGAACACTGGGGGAGTCATGGCCCTTTGATGAGAAGCTTTTGTGGGGAAAAAAAAATGGAATTAACAGTTTATAACAACCTGAAACATGGCCATGAGACCATACAAACATAACACTGGAATCTCCAGTAAACATGTTTTTATGAAACATGGCCATCAGACCATAGAAACATAACACTGGAATCTCCAGTAAACACTTTTTTTTTATGAAACATGGTCATGAGACCATACAAACATAAGACTGGAATCTCCTAAACATGTGTTTAAATATATAAAACCAAAAAATTTACATTTTAATATACGGTTTTTAAAATAAAATTATAGATTTTGAAATTAAATGACATTTTCTGAATGGTGCTAAAAATATGGTGGGTATTCAATTTCTATTTAAACATTGAATATCAAATATTTATCAATTAGTTTTGTTATATGCCAGTTCTGCTTAATCCCTACAGTAAATATGTATCATCCTATATCAAGCAATTATAATTTAGGCATTTTCCAACTAAAAATTCTGTTCCACAACAATCTCAAATTAAAATTCATCATCAAAAGATTCAACAAGTGGAGACAAATGCCCCAGCACATTTCAACATTTGTATGTCCCTATCAAGACATTCTACTAACAGAGACTTCTGCCACAGCACATTTAAAAAAATTAAGATGCCTAGGATAAGACTTAAGAGAAGCTGTGGCATCTGCTCTAGCACATTCCCACATTAAAAAAACATCCCACAGCTATGACATCTGCCCGAAACTGGGCACCACATTTAAAAAAAATCCTTATAAATGACATTCATCGATTCATAACACCTATCCCAGCATGCTCACACACTACAATGTCCACAGAAAGACATTGGTCAAGCCTGTTACACTGAATTTCATACTTGGTCTTCTTTCAAATACTATCACCAGGACTGTACCCAACAACAGGCAGAAATAATCACCTCACCATGGACTTTAGTGATATGATTTTCTCAAAATAACTAACATACACGTATATCAGATATTGGTGAATTCAAACAAGTTTAAAATGAATACAAATTTTTCAAATAAATCATTGACATTAAATACAAAGTGACAGCAAAAAACAAAAC
Organism: Biomphalaria sudanica; assembly: GCA_036873155.1. Classification (NCBI taxonomy): domain Eukaryota; kingdom Metazoa; phylum Mollusca; class Gastropoda; family Planorbidae; genus Biomphalaria; species Biomphalaria sudanica. The sequence goes on from JAZGLO010006697.1 coordinate 1,204,014, forward strand.
AAACTTGGTACAAAAGTAGAAGATACAAGTTTCAGTAAAGAAGCAATTTTTCTGAATTCGGGTAATGCCTAGTTACCATTATGTACGTTAAACTTTGTTAAATAATAGTCATCAATTTAAAATATTTTATCTGGATCTTCTTTAATTAGTAAATTGCAAATACATCAACTACAAATCCGATTTGGTCACTTTCTGATCTTACCATTTCATTTATAGCCAAATATTATCTAATCTTAAAACAAAAGTTTTACAAATAATTTTTTTAGACCAGCACTTAGAGTACAAATTATTGAAGTTATAAACAATCTTTAAAAAAAAAAATATATTATAAACCAAACTATAAGATCTGAGATGCAATTAAAAATCTCTGCTTCAACAACCATTTCTAGCCAGATTTTAAATGCCTTTAATTCAAACAAACAACTTTGAGAATGGTTATTGAATTAAACATTTCACCACAGCCAAAATGAAAAAAAAAATTCTAAAAGGAAGAAAAAAAACAACAAAAATAAATTACAAAGCAAAAAGAAAGTAAGTATATTTAAAGGAAACAATTAATTGTGCAACATTTGTGGAAAACATTTTTCTCTCATTGTTAATAAAGAAACTATGCCAAACTATGTTGACCATATAAAGAAAGATCTTTACAAAATTATGCCAGAACTTTTCAAATAGCAATTTTAAAAAATGGGAAAATATAAATTGTGTTGCTGTGTAAAAAGTACTAAAAATTTCATCTTTCACTAAGGTGAAGGTCAATACAACTATAATCTGCATACAAAACTGTTCGATAAAAAATGTACTGAGCTAAGGAAATAAAAGACTAACCAAAAAATATCACACACACACTAACCCTGGTCTGTACGCAGAGCGTCTGCTATCTGCTTTTGAGTAGTAAGAGATTAGGGCTTCAGCAGAGCTGATACCACCGCTTTAGCGTTCAGGTTGCGCAGGTCTGTGTACGTCTGCCCAGTGCCAACGAAGACAATGGGCTGTCCTGTGGTGTAAGTCATTGATATAGCTGCCCCAACCTTGAAAAAGAATCAATCAAACAGTAAGTGATTAGATCTTTTAAACTTATCAACAATGAGAAAATGAACAATAAAAGTTTAATTTTTAACAAAGCAAATGGTCGCTGAGTGGTAAAGCACTTGGCTTCCAAATTGAGGGGCCTCGATTTCAAATTTGGAATTTTGATATTTGGGATCTTTAAGATGCCCCAGAGTTAACCATTTCTAATGAATACCTGACATGTTTACGTAAAAAGACAAAAATATGTGCTGAAATGAATTATCTAGATAACCTTGATATAAAAAAATACAATGTAGGGCCAAGGTTCGATGAGCAGAGTTGTGTTTACTGAGCGCCTAAAGGCAGCACGGAAAGCCTTCTCCCAGAAACCCCCTCCCTTCCATTGGTCCACAAACGAGATTGGACCATAGCGCTCTGAGAATGCTACAAGTTTGCCTGAATTATTTATTTTTCACTAAGTACTTCTTTTTACAGCTCAGTATTTCAGTCTCCTAGTACAAACAAGTTGTCCACTGATGATTTGCTTTGATTTAGCAATCATTCTCATTTCTTTGTCTGTAAGGCATTTTGATTCTGAAGATTAAGGATGAGTGCAGTATTTCACGTGATTACACAGACTGCTTATTTTCCCACATCTGATGCATTAAAGTTGTTGTCTGTCTAACTACTGCTGAGTAAATCAATGTTTTCTTTTGTCATTCATGCTGTCATTGTCTGTCTATAAAAATATCCTGCATTGTTTTAAAAACGAATTAGTTTAATGTCTTTACACTATGAACGGTCATACCTTATCATCTATTGTGTCAAACTTGGTCAAAATGATGCCATCAATCAAACGAGGAGTGGCAGACTGGGAATGGTCAGCTAAGGCCTGGTTGAACTTGACAAGCTGGTCAACAGCCTCATTACCCACGAGGGCTTCTCCAACAAAAAGGACCAGATCTGGCTGGTTTACCTTCACCAACTAGACAAATAAAAGGACAAATAGAAACTGATAAAATACCAACTACATATTACATAGAGTAGAATATTTGGTTTTCAAATATTTCTGAAACACTTTGAGTAGTTTTTGGAAGTCAAGGACTTCTCTTTACATCCACAGTCAGCTAATGTAATTTAATAATAGCCTAATAGTTATGAAATGTCTAGCAGATATCAGAATCAAGTTTATTTGAGAGAAATCAACATTAACCCAATAGCGCCTATTGCAGTAGGATGCATTTCCTACGTTGTTAGCCTCATGTGTTAGGAGCAGAAGGACGTTACAAGCAGATTTTTTAAAATTTTCATGTAAGGAGAGCTCATGAAGTCACATTTACAATGAAAACAAATGCATGGTGACTATTTACAGTGAAAACCAAATGTTTATAGCTTTTTTTTTTTTTTGAATTGTGTCAATATTGCAGTCTATAAGGCCTACATGATGAATTGAATATTTTTTAAGCTTCTTGATATTCTAAAGGTATTGAAAGTACATATTTTTTTAAAGATGTTTATTTGTTAGTTTGTATTATATATATATGTATATATTTTAACTTTTGTCACAGTAACATTCTTTGCAGAGATGTTAGTAGGATTGAATGCAGAGGTCTTCACGTTAGACCAATTAACCAGTTTTGGGTTTGTGTGCTAGCAGCCTCACCCACAGAGCAGATTATTTAGAGTGAAAACCAGACAACCAAGAACTGTTTCTGATGTCATGCCAAAAAACTATTGAAACCTATTTAAACATGATTTTAGCTAGAGGGAGTTTAAAAAAACAGCAAAAAAATGGTCTTCACAAGTCTAGGCAAGAACAAATCCTGCTATAACTACTAAACATGAATCACTCTGGGTTTTTTTTATGTGCAAGTCCGTACATGACTACTGGATAGTGATTAAGTTAAAATTTTATAACAATAGATTCTCATATTTACTTTACTCAAAGCTCTCATCAATGGTTCATTGTCCTGCATTCGTCCAGCGGTGTCTACTAGCACTACATCAATGTGGTAGTCACGGGCTGGAATCAAAACAAATGTTTAATCTGGTCAGTGGATGCATGCAAGGAATATTTACAAGAAGAAAACTAATAAAAACAAGGACAAAATTGGAATGAAATAATGATTTTTAATATTGAAATATGTATCTATCAATGTCCAACTGTCTAAGTGTAATGGTAATCATTGGACATTTTACCAAAAAATTAAATTTGAAGCTTTTTAAAATACGTAGTAAGGTCTTATCATTAATTTTTTTTTATTTCAAAATATTTTTAAAAACTTTTCAAATTTTTTTTTTTTTAAAGTAAAACTTGCTTTTCAAAAATAGTTTTTTAAAGCACAGCTTGAGCTGTTCAAACAAAACTATTTTTTTTTTTAAACATGTTCCAATGTAATAATCATAGCACTGTCATGCATTTAAAGTAAAAAAAGCACTTATAGTAAATGGTCAAACGGAAGTATTTCTGTAAAGCCATTCAAATGCAAAACATCTCTACATTTTTTACAATATAATCTTCACCTCCTAAAATAAACTTTTTGCTACAAAGCTCTTGTTAAATACTTTTTAGATACAATGAAACCTTCAAAACACATCAGACTCTGGAATTAATTGGTCCAATCTAGACCATGTTTTCTCAGACCAATCTTATTAGGGAGAATGTGCCTTTTTACGCATAAAAGATAGCTTGAAATGAGACTTGAATGAGGTAGGCCAAGGATTATCTGATGCTATGATACTGTAAAGGAGTTGTATATTTTATACCATAGATGTTCTGAGGAGAAAATTTCTACCTGGTGAACATTTAAATATAAGTGATAATATTTTACTAAATAACTACCCGAGGCTATGGCTTCCATGGCTATTCCAGCTGAATCTTTTCCATAACCTCTTTCATAGAGTTGAACCATTTCACGGCCATGTTTATCTTTAGGGTGCAGGGCATTCAGTTTGCGGACATGAGTGCGTAGTTGCTCCACAGCACCGGATCTAAATGTGTCGCAGGCAGCAATTAAAACACTGAGTCCATTCTCTATCAACCAGAAACAAACCTGAAAATGAAAGAAATCTTTAATTGCAATGTGATCCAATTCCCTATATAACTTTTCAGTAGTGCTCAGTTTGTTACTAAACATTCAATAACTCTCCTTTCACAAACCAAACAGCTTCTAAACTTCAATAAATCAGTAGCTTTAAATCTAAACCGGTTCTGAAACAAACAGTAACATCTTAGTGATTAAAAGACAAATCCAGACATAATGATACTACATATTCTAATCAATGTATGGAAACACACCTTGGCTAAGTTGGTGGACTTTCCCACGCCGTTGACCCCACAGAAAGTGATGACATAGGGTCGCTTCTGCTGCTTAGCCTCCATGGCATCACGGAGTATATCCACACGTCTGCGTGGTGAGAGGATCTGAACACAGGACTCTTGGAGAGTATTTTTAACTGTACTGGCCACACCTGTTAATTGAAATTGAATATTATGAAACAAACGGTCAAATTATAACTACCTTAATGTACCTTTATTTATAATATATATGAAATAGCTTTTAGATAAAAGTGCATTAGACTGTAATTTATAAGATTAGAAAACAGCACACATGGATCCATATAATTATATTCTAATGACACAATATTAAGTGGATCAAAGCTTAATCCTTTTTAACAAAACACAAACAACATAAATTAATAACAAAATTAAATGAATTTCGAGAACAGTGATAACTACAATAGTGGAATAAAATGATAATAATGTAACTTGACTTGACTCTTTGAACTGACTACCAATCCCAATATCTGGCTTAGTCTTTCTTTTAAATATTTTCAAAAGACCTTACAAGAAACCATATTAACTCTTGACTCATTTTTTGAATGTTCAGTCAACCACTTGAATTTATTTATGGTCATGTAGAACTTACATTTTTTTTTCCTTTTTACCAATTTTTACCTGCTTTCTTAGCCAATTCTGCAGTCAAGTGTAAAAATTTTGATAAAAAGTGAGGTGAGTTAGTGAACAACTTAGTTACTTAAATTTTAAGAACATTCAAAATATCACAGTCAACTTAAGCACCAGGAGGTGCAGTGGCTGAGCCGTAAAGCGCTTGGCTTCCAAATTGGTGTCCCTGGTTCAAATTCCGGTAAAGAGTGGTATTTTTAATTTCAGGATCTTTGGGCACCAGCTCTAAGTGTGTACCTGACATTAGTTCGGGAAAGTAAAGGCAGTTGGTCTTTGTGCTGGACACATGACACCGTGCTCATTTTCTGTTGGCCAAAGAAACAGATGAACTTGACATCATCTGCCCAATAGATCGCAAGGTCTGAAATGGGAACTGAACATTTACTTTTTACAAGATTTAACAACTTTTCACTCACTTCCAAATGTCCCTAGAACTTTCCCCTCTAGTTTAGCAGCCACTGAATCACACAACTTTACAGCTATATCAGAGGCAACATTTTTTCCTGTGAAAAAAAAAGAAAAAAAAGAATAACAACGGGCAAATTAAAACATTAAACCTAAACCTATAATTTTAAAATATACAACCACAAAAAAAAAAAAAGAAAAAAAAAAGAATAACAATGGGCAAATTAAAACATTAAACCTAAACCTATAATTTTAAAATATACAACCACAAAAAAAAAGAAAAAAAAAAAGAATAACAATGGGAAAATTAAAACATTAAACCTAAACCTATAATTTTAAAATATACAACCACAAAAAAAAAAAAAAAAAAGAATAACAATGGGCAAATTAAAACATTAAACCTAAACCTATAATTTTAAAATATACAACCACAAAAAAAAAAAGAAAAAAAAAAGAATAACAATGGGCAAATTAAAACATTAAACCTAAACCTATAATTTTAAAATATACAACCACAAAAAAAAAAAAAAAAAAAAAAAAGAATAACAATGGGCAAATTAAAACATTAAACCTAAACCTATAATTTTAAAATATACAACCACAAAAAAAAAAAAAAAAAAAAAAAAAAGAATAACAATGGGAAAATTAAAACATTAAACCTAAACCTATAATTTTAAAATATACAACCACAAAAAAAAAAAGAAAAAAAAAAGAATAACAATGGGCAAATTAAAACATTAAACCTAAACGTATAATTTTAAAATATACAACCACAAAAAAAAAAAAAGAAAAAAAAAAGAATAACAATGGGCAAATTAAAACATTAAACCTAAACCTATAATTTTAAAATATACAACCACAAAAAAAAAAGAAAAAAAAAAAGAATAACAATGGGAAAATTAAAACATTAAACCTAAACCTATAATTTTAAAATATACAACCACAAAAAAAAAAAAGAAAAAAAAAAGAATAACAATGGGCAAATTAAAACATTAAACCTAAACCTATAATTTTAAAATATACAACCACAAAAAAAAAAAAAAAAAAAGAATAACAATGGGAAAATTAAAACATTAAACCTAAACCTATAATTTTAAAATATACAACCACAAAAAAAAAAAAAAAAAAAAAAAATAACAATGGGCAAATTAAAACATTAAACCTAAACGTATAATTTTAAAATATACAACCACACAAAAAAAAATATAGCAGAGTACCAGACAATGTATTACCAAGATCAAGTATTACCTATTAAGTGGTCTTTCATTTTTTCTAATGCAGGGGCAAGACTTTCGGCAGTCAAAGTCTTAGAGCCAACTAAGTTGCGGAACATGCTGAAGACACCTCCACTAGACTTTGACCTGTTATATTAAAAAAAAAAAGCTCATTATCTCCTCCTATTCAAGAATTTTTATGACTTAACTTACAAACTTAGAAAAATAAAGTCTTTCATTTAAGACAACAGCGAAAAAAAAAAAATTTGGATTTTGGATAGCATTTTCTTCTGTTGCTTAGGAAAGGAGGGGTGAAATAAAATCACAAATTAACCTAAGGTGTCATTAGAAATAATGAGGACTTTGATTAACAAGCTCTTATTGAACATGCAAGCAGAAATTCTTTTATATTTATCATTGATAAATTCCTACTGTCCTAGAATAAAAAAAAAACAGGTCATGATAATGAACTGATTCCAGTTTGAACAGAAGATCCAAATCAACAGAGAAAAAGAAAATTATTTCAATGTGAGCTACAGAAAACTTACTATTTCTAAGAGCTATTTGAACAACTTTTTTTTTATCGAGAAACAAAAAGTACAAAAAACAAAAAAGCAACAACAACATAATGGAATATAATAAAGAGCATGTCGTACTTATTACTAGACTTTTGTTCAGCTACAACTTCTTCTGAGTCATCTGAATCATCCACTACCTCATCATCCTCATCTTCTTCAATGTCTTTCAGATCACCTTTCATTTGACCAACCTGTGCTTGCTGGAAACAAAACAAAAAAAGGTTCAACAATAAAAACAGTTTGGTGGCCGAGGAGTCAAAAGGCTAGGCTCCAACTGCTATCACAATTAGCTGGACAACTTCAAAATGGAGCACAGAGCTGCCTTTATAGACTGACATTAATATCCATTTTCAATGAATAAAATGAAATATTGTTGAGTCAAAATGTGCCAACTTAAATGTGCTACATAAACTAGACTGATAAAGTATAAAAGACAATTTAAAAACTTCTACCTGATCACAAACTTATATAAAGTGTTTAACATACATTAATGTAGATATCAATAGCGTTCAACAATTACTACGAATTTTTGTCTAACAGTTGTGAAAAAGTGGCACTGGATAAAGGTAAAGTTAAAAGGATATGATCCGCATAAAGGAAGGGTTCCTGGATTGCAGATCCCATACGCAACAGAAGTAGAAAATCCAGTGAAAGTGCAACAGCACCTGGTGATAACAGAAGCCCAACTTGTGACCACAGCTGTGTAATAAGGATTGGCCTCTATAGTCACGCAAGAAGTTGCTAATGGAAAAGATTGTCTCTCAAGACGTAAAATGCCACAGGAAAATGTATATTAATATACTTCATCCTACATTATGAATGCTTGTATGTTTAACAAAAGCATATAGTTTGTGCCTCAATATATATAGGTATCAATGACTATAAGATACAATGAAGACCAACACTAGAGCAAATTAAGATGTCTACTATTTGTGAAAAATAAAAATAATACACCCCTTCACATTTATATCAAAATTACCAATAAAATAATGAAACATATTGTTACATTAAACTATTATGTTCACCAAAGTGCCTACTTCACACTTTTGTGGTATATTAATTATCCTTAATAATGCTATAATGATTATTGCAAGTATGCAAATTTATTTATATATTAAATATAATATATCCGAGAACAATGGAAATGCATCAGTGCTTGTCTTGTCTATGTTTTAGCTTAAATATATTTAATTAATTAATAAATCATTTCCTCTGACCTATTTTATTATCTACTACACTATTAAATTTTAATAAATTTTTTTTATGAGTGCTACATTTTTTAGAACATTAAAATATACACAACTTTATACTGCCAAAGACCAATTAATAAAAGGTTTTATAATGATGGCTTCACATTCAATTATATGGCTTAAAATATTTAAATTTTGTTTTAAATGTTAAAAGTTATAAAAGACAGGACCAGTGTTTTTTTGTAAAAAAAAATAGGTGCCGGTACTCAGTGATGAATTGCCTTTTAACTACTAATATATTAATAATAAACGTTAAAATACAAGAAAAGTAATATTTTTTTTCCCAATTAGAAAAAGGTGCCAGTACGCTAGTCACAAAAAAAAAAGCCCTGGCCAGGACAATAATGGTCAAGTGACTAAAATGTTGGTCTCAGAAAATGTGGGTTTAAAGCGTTAATGGAGCTGTTAAGATATATACAAGCTTTTACCTCATCTTTCGAAGGCATAAAGCCAACTGTATCTGTAGAAGTACTAAAATCCAAAGTGGCCATGTCTTTTGTAGAGCCAGAGTTATCCCACTTGGTTTCTTTCTTTCCTTTTGGTTTGGAGGGTTCTGGACTTTTACTGTTTGAAGGAAAACACATTTATCTATGAATGCATCCTTAAAATTTCTCTATATTAATACAACTCATCTTTTTGCCTAGATGTTAATTCATCCTTCCATTTTGTCAGTACTAATTAACTCATTAGCTACTAAGCCCATACCTAAGCAGCATCTCTCTAAATACTAAGCAAAGGGATGTAACTCCAAAACAGAAATAGACTGACTTTACAAAATATATTTTAAAAAACATAAAACAACATCTATCAAAAACAAAAAATACTTCTAAAAAAAGAGAAATGGATGACCTTTAAAATGATGTATAATTTGAATAGGTTTTACAAGATTAAAACAATAAAAACAACAGGAAAAAGACGAAAATTTGTTCCAGTGCCTGATTTTTTGAAGACTGGTGGACCCCCCCCCCCCCCCCCCATCAGATCTGTAATTTTTGGTAACCTTTATCATTTACCCGAAGACCAGTAATGTTTATAAGTAGGAATTTGGTAGGCCTATACAATAAACATTATGCTTATATATAAAATCTGTATATGTCTTGAGTATTTACTGACTTTCACTGGGTGCGCGAGAGGCCCTTAGTTGCCTGAAAATGGCATCATGCTGATGTGGTTCTGCATGTGTCTCAGGTTTCATTACTTCTAGCATAACAAAGTAAAAGTAATCAAACCATTGTCCAAACCAACGTTGTGAACACCCCCAACTAGATCTATTTCATCAAAAGTTTTCATGTGGTAAATAAAAACTGTTCAAAATATCAGTCAAAGAAGTTGAAGATTCATTGACAGACAGATGATAGATCTAATGCTTACTTCACTCTCTCTCTGAATTGGACTAGATCTAAGTCTAAATGTAGCGCTTAATTCTAATGATCAATGTCTTGATCAATATCAAGTTCATTATTAGCTGTATTTAGTGTATTATTTGCAATAATGGGTCTAAAAACTGAAAGGTCATTGAGAAAATGGCCTGCGCAGCTAAGGAAAATAAAAAAAAAAATCACCAAACTTTGAAGGCCCATAGAAACTGAAGCGAAAGACGTAAAAACATCCCTTTTTTTTTTTAACGAAACGATCTATAGTACTACTTTTAAAAAAACCCAGCCAGCTCAAAATAACACCACGTGTCGCGATGGAAACAAGAGCTACGCAAGTCACGCTGTGTGTGTGCTGTCGCGGGCGCATTTGGGCGCGTTAGTACTGAGGGGGGAAGGGCGCATTTGGTCGCATTAGTAGCTAATGAGTTAACTCTTTTTTTTTATAAACTTATAATATAAAATATATAACACAGTACAAAACAGAATGAAAATGCATTAGGTACTTGACAGTTGTGGGTTTCTTTTTATTCTTATTCAACAACTTCTGAAGGTTTTTCATTCTTGTCTCTTCATCTAGGCCTCCGTTGCTATTTTGAGAAACTGACGATGAGGTCAAAACAGGTGAGCTTTGTGCCGCAATAGGTGGTTCGGGCGTTTCTGTAAAAAAAAAAAATTAATTTTAAAAATTTTAAAAATATTATGGTTACAAGATTGTCTCTATAATTTCTAACACAGGGACACCTATAAAATTAAGGTTTTTCTAATTCTTCACTTAGATGGAAAGGCTTTAAAAAAAAAAAAAAGAGAGTCATAAAAAACACCATAGTGGGCTGTAAATAGTAGGCTCAAAAAAACCTGCTCATCAAGAATTGCAATAACAGCATGAGTCATTTCTAAGATTATGCTTACGAGTGTGTTGGTCCAATGAATAATGCATGCACATAACATAATGACCACACTTAGGTACAATATTCTGAACAATTTGAAAATGGCAGTTAAAACATGGTGAAAATGAAGGACTGCTACAAGAGCTGGAGTCACAGGTTCGAGCCTCGGTTGGCGCATGCCCTTATTTTCGTAGCATTTTAATTCACTACTTTCTCTCTTAAAAACTTGGTCCCTGGTGCTGTTATTCATTTATGTTTAATATATGTATGTATCATTTGTTTCAGCACCTAGCTTCAACTCTATGTTTACTTTTTTTAAATAGTTTGCAATTTCAGGAGATTTCCAGGAGCTCCTGGTAAATCAACAGGAGGCTACGGAAATCTGTTATAACTTAAAACATTGTTTAATTTAATATTTTATACACCTAGAATTAGCGCAGTTGATATGCAAGTGCGGGGCCCACTGCGGTCGCATAGATTGCAGTGGCCTAAGGCCAGCTCTGCAAAAAAGCGGCGTATGCTACGCTGTGGGTCGACTAGTTTAAAATATTGTACTTAGTGCATATGTGTGTATTTGATCTAAACATTTTGTGTTAGCCTCAACCTTGAGAAAATTAGCTAATTTTTCTGAGGAAAAAAAAAATGTATTTTGTATACAGCAGAAATATATGTCTGAAGTTGTCATCAAAGGAAGAGCAAAAGTTGTTTGATATAAAAACACCAGTTGCTTACCTTTGGGCGTCTTATTCTCTTTGCCTTTATTCACTTTCTTCTCTTCTTTTCCATCTTTTCTCTCAATCATGGAGGAAACTGTTTTCTTAGACTTCTGAGACTCATCAAAAGTTCTCATTTTCCTATCGATCATGAGACAACAAAAGAAAAAAATGTATTTCAGATCAATTATTCAAGAGAGCTAGCAGTCTAAATCATCTATAGAGCATTAGGTTATCAAGCTAATTGTCCTGGTCAGATACTGTAGCAAAGGATTTGAGGACAAACTGGCTTTTTATTAATATATTTTAATTATTTTGAGGGAAGCAAAGCTAATTGGTTATAATGTATGACAACTGGTTAGGATTGTAAGCTTTAAAATACACATTTTTAGCTGCTTCAATTTTGAAACCTTCATGTAGTATTAGTAAGTAAAGTATCTTTGACACCTAAAGGTGTGTGCGCAGGGGGGGGGATAGAGAAAGTAATGTTTACCTACATCTGACAACGGGGGTGTTGTGGCCAAGCGGGGATTTTTTATTTTGGGATTTTAAGGGCATGTCCACCCAACCCTAATGGGAACCCAACATTAGTTGGGGAAAGTAAAGGGGTTTGGTAGTTGGCCATAGAAACAGACGACCTTTACATCATCTGCCCTACAGATCACAAAGTATACGAGGGACATTTTTTTTTTACATCTGACACTAACATTAACATGGATGTAGAAGTTCCCCTGTTTATGTCTTATCACTAACAAAAGTGTTGCATCCACCCTGTTACTTTGTCTAACATCAACCCAAGGCTTTAACATAGGTAGCCCCTACTTTACACAACCAGTGTAAGTTATTGAGAGCAAATGAAATCCTTTATAAAAATCAACGTCTAAGCTCAAGAATCTCCAATTACTTTACTACTCAACCACCCCATCCGATAGAGTTTAGTCAAGAAATGTTTCTTATATTTAAAAACCATTTCTTGTGAAAGCAGGTTCTGAGAATGTCACTTAACATATTATTGAGTAGGAAAACAATCCAATGGGAGGTGCTGTTAACTCACTTTTTGGCAGCTTGATCTCTCTTTGATTCATCTTCTGTTTCTTTCAGCAACCCATTGAACAGTTCCGTAAATTCCGAGAAGCTCTTGTCACCATAGAAACGACTGAGTAAGACATTCTTGTACTTCTCCCTGAACTTCAGCTGAATGTCAGTCAGGAACTTATCAACATAAGACAGCTGCAGGATGTTTTGATAAGCCACCTGCATGGGAAAGAAAAACATATATATGTATGTGTTACAGCTTGGGATCTTGAAGGTGATTAATATGTATCAGGATGTTCTAGATGAGGTGTCAATGTCTCAAGGTGTGCCAGGGATTCTGTAGATATTATCTCTAGATCTAAATATCTTTAGAGATTCAAATAACAAGGATCCTTTCAATTCAAATACAGAACTTTAATTCAAAAACTAGGAATCACTTATTATACAGAATATACAAAATAAAACTGTATCAAATGAATACTTTCTTTCAAAGCTCGTTAACAAATAGATTCAGATTAATACTAGATCTGATTTCTTAACTGAAGAAATAAATATATGACTAGACTGTACAAGTTTCTATACACCAGGGCATGGGTTTTTCAATACCCCAGCATTTGGGGTTTTCCTTCAGCTGGGCTAAAGTTTATTACCCTAGATTAGGTTTATTTAAACTGATGTGACAGTATGTATGGGACAGAAGTCAAACTAAAAACATTCAAGGATTAATGGCTCTTTGTAAGCTTGTAAACACAAACACAAGATATTTAAAGCTGGCAAAAGCATTATGATATAATTAGGAAATGCACAGGGGGCGCTGTGGCTGAGTGGTTAAACACTTGGCTTTCTGAACCCGGGTCTTGAGTTCAAATCTCTGTGAAGACTGGGATTTTGAATTTCTGGTTTTTTTTTTTTGGGCGCCCCTGTGTCCAACCAACTCTAATGGGTGCCTGACTTGAATTGAGGTTAGTAAAGGGGGTTGGTCGTTGTGCTGGCCACATGACACCATGATCTTTAACAGTTGGCAAAAAGAAACAGATGACCTAAACATCCTCCGCCCCATAGATTGCAAGGTCGGAAAGGGAAAACTTTACTTTTTAACTTTACAAGGACTATTCAAGAATTAAAACAAATAAATAGTTTGGTAGTTGGCCAAACATTAAGGAAAAACATGGTCAAACATTTATAACAAGAAAGTAAAATTATGCAAATTAGGGTGACCAAAATAATAATAAAAATGTTTCTAACATCTTTCTCCTTAGAATAACCCATATATAGAGAGCCATGATTATGGAAATGAAGTATGCTGCTAATTTGAAGACAAAAGCATCTAGCACAAAAATCAGATAAAAGGCGAGTTAGATCGTGTAACCAATTAATGAGATCCTCAGACCTCACAAAGACAGTACGAAAGAATAAAAAAGAGGCAGACAAAGGAAGTGATGGAAGAAAAACATTAAGGAGTGGAAGGGCCCCATCATTGGAATAGGCTCTAATCCTAGAAAAAAAACAACAGATCAGCAGAGAAAGACAATCGATAGATCACATGTGGTCCACTAACTGTCTAACGGACTAAAGAAAAGTAAAAGTGATAATTTGAATAAGTGCAGTGTGAAAAGAATTCAACAGGATATTATTTATTTATGTAGTTTTAATTCAAGTTAAAACAAAATGTTTGAAATAATGCACAAAAAAAAAAAAGCTGAATTCAGAAGCCTAACAAGCAACATATTGTTGTAACCCTATTAGCGAAGCAATAGGGTTAATTGTGTGTGATCAGCTGACATATGTGACACAGGCCAGTAATACAGTTTAGCGTGCTATATCGAAGGGCAAGGGACAGTTCTGGCATGAACTTTGCACGTGAATAGGACCTGGGTTATGGTCATCTGATCATAAACCTGCATGGACCAGAGACACAGTGTGTGTAAGGAAGTGCAGTTCAAGACAGGACAGCGAGTAGACCGGGACTGTTAGTCTGCCACAAAGTCTGTCCTGGTGGAGTCCTGAAGTGAATGTACGAGTCCAGGAAAAGATAGAGACAGTAGAGTTTATTAGTTTAGTACAGTGATGTACAGTATAGCATTTTAAGTGTTGATGTCTTGCATTGTGTCATATTGGCTGTTTTAATTGACCATTATTAAAGCACCAGATTATTTGGAGCCTTGTCGTCAAGTTCTTGATGTGTGTTTAGCAGTGTTTACACAAGGCCTGATAAGGAGAGATCGTAACAATATAAGCAATACTTTAAAAAAACAAAAACAACTAAGTTTGTCCATATTGTGACAAACCGTTTTAGCTCACTCAAGATATCACTCAAGTCAAAGCATTTAATTAATTTATTTGCACGCTATTAATCATCAATTTTACTAATTTAGCGATCAAGCGCTAAAAACACAGCCACCACCCCTCCAATCCCACCCCCTTCGGCAACAATGTCACCTTTTACCATCCCCACCTTGACACGTGCCACACTAGACTCTTGACAAGAGTACACTCCCTCCATCTATCTTGGCAAACATCCGTTGAACCCCCCTTCCGGGAACGGCTGGTCACTTCAAAGTGCGCATTCAACTCAACGCCTTGGGCAACGCTGTTCGTCTAGCACTAGCCATTATCAAGGTATAATCTCCCTTGATCTGGCCGAGCTCTGATATCCCCCCCCCTTTTATATCCTCTGACCACCTGGGCGAACTCCCTGGACTCTCAACTCGCGCCTTCGCGCGGTGTCTATCTCCCGGAAATGCCGTCACTGTCTAGCAGGGATCCCTCTGTCTAAGACGCCGGATAGTCTAGACCACCTTTGCACTTATCTCCCGCCTCACTCCCCCTCTCCATGTGTATACGGACAAAACTTCATAGTCCGATCTCATTCTCGCTGGAGAGCTGACAGGGAGCACATCTATCTCTTGCTTGAGCTCTAGACTATTTTCATTCCCTTATTTCACTTTGGATTGGTGGTATGTAACTTAGTAAAGTGCTTGAGAACCATTTTACTTAGTAATGTATATATGTATTTGTGCATTTATTACTACATTAGTTGTGTACATATTTGTGCATTCTTATCATGGATAATGTAAGTAGATTACTGTATACTTATATTTTATATCATGACTTTGTGGCTAAATGTTCAAGCCAGCTGGACTAGAATTTATTAACAATTCTTACCAGATGTATTTAGCTCTTTAACTATTATTAATCTAACTCTGATATATTAGCGCTCAGCACGAGCCTTCAATATATTATCATTGATTAATTCCTTGGCAGGGAATTATCAAAACATTTCTGTAAGCATGTCTTATTACTGAGAATGTATTTACTTATGCTCTATGTTTACTTATGTGAGAGCATGGGCGAGTATCAGACGTTGATCTCCCCTTCCTCTTTCATTTTATTTATCTAAGCGATGTATGTACTTGCTATTCACCGTGACGGGTGAACATCACTTGTATTACTTATCATGTATCACTTATTACTGTTTGTTATTTCCCTTATGGGAGTCCCCATTATTATTGTTATCTCCCTTGATGGGACGCTATATTCATTTGTTAGTTCCCTTTGATGTTTATGAAACTAGCTGATAGTTTCTCTACATCAGTCTGAAGATGTCCTTCACGGAAAGGCATCTACCATCTATCATTATGGCCAAACCGACGTATACATCATATCGCTGCAGCTTTTATTTGTAGGCAACATTCGCCTGAAATCTTAGCAACCTAAAGCTGATACCAGATTTGTTGGCACCAGATCTGCAGACATCAGTCCTACTCATCCTTCAAGAGTCCAAGTAACAACGCTAGCCACAGACTCGTCACTGGCTTGACTGAATGGCAGACGCAGCTTAGCTCTGCAACCATACAACGTAAGACAGCACCCGGAGCCTGGATCAACCATGCCAGCTCACCAGCAGACAGCATCAGTACCAGCCACACCCGTCTCATCAGTGCAGCACCTTACCTAAAGCTAAGCAACCAGCCTAATGACACTCAGACCACTTGGTTCTCATATCTGATGATGATGGTCTCCTACATATAAATACACTAGATCCCATCCTAGCAACTGTACAGCATTTCACCTTTTAACTATCTTTTGTATAATAAACTGTACATAAGTTTTACATCTAAATATAGTATATCTTGCCTGCATTATAACGCTGTGCTTGTAGTTTATATGTGCAAGTGTGGGTTCTCAAACTATAAAATCCCCTAGACACCTAAAACGGACAAATTTCAATCCAACTTGTCCCACATATTTAAGGTCATACACCTCAATACTGCAGGATTTATTTACCTTTTCAATATCAAACAATATGATTAATTACAAATAATTAATTGGTTAATTTTTTTTTATTGATTCATGTTTTGTTAGGTACAGTGAATAAATGTTTAAATTTTAACTAGATCGAAGGATGAGAAATGGAAAAAATAACGTGTGCAAAAATAGTACCAGATAGATGGAAAGAGTGAGTTCATTTAAGCTTTGTAATAATTAAGTGTATAGTTATAGTGTTAAATGTAACCCCATTGCATTTATTGTCTTTTGTCAGGGGCTGAGTTTTAAAAAAAGGTTAATATCTCAGTGATCACACAAATGTTTGTATTTAAGAGTGAGAAACTAGAATATTACAAATGCAGAATTCTAATTCATTTCAACTACAGTGTACATTTTGTAAACATAGTAACAAAAAAAACTACACTTTTTTTATCACTGACTGTCTAAAGTAAAAACATTCTCTCAAAATGCCAGCTACTTACCACAAATATCAGCTCAAACTCATTGTCGAGTTTATATTTTAAGGTCAAAGATTCATGAGAATAAGTATTATTGCCAGTTCTTTCCTACAGAAAACAAGCAAAAAATAGAAAAACATTAGAATATATTTTGTAATTTGAGACCAAGAATGAGGATCACTCAGGTTTGGGCCCCCAAAAGGAACATTAACCATTATAACTTTGGCAACCATACTGAGCAAAAAAAAATTAAAATAAATAAAACTTAAATTATTACTTTTATTGAATAACATTGGCCATTGCTAGCCAACTAGATTATTCTTATTTAAATTACATTTCTATATAGACTAATATTATAGATTTACAAATCAGAACCAGTAAGTTAACCCTCTAAAGACGGAGCATTTTAGCATGTCTTGTGCCAAAAAGATGGAGCACTATTTCCAGCCTTAACACTTCTCTTACAAAAGAAATCCTAACAAATTTAATAAACTAATACTTTACATACACAAAACTAGATATATTATTGAAGAGAAATGAATGAACTAATTTATCTTATATGGAATTTATCTGAAATATTAACATTTATTAAAATAAGCCAAGCTAATTTGCATAATTTATGCGCATACAATTCCAAAAAAGTTTTTTCAAAACAGAACAGAATTATAAAGGTAAGAGCTTTTTAAGAAGTTTTAGGCTTGAATAAGCCCTAATACATGTCTTTAGAGAAACAAGGCACATTGAGACCCTTCAGACACTTCTATCACATTATTTTACTACTTTTCTCCCCCCCCCCTCCCAGGTACCATGGAAACAAACACCTTCATTATTGTCAGTGACAGCCCCCATTTATGACCAAGAGATCGTTTTTTTAGCTGTTTGTTGGTCAGAAAGTTGGCATCATAGTTATTAGTCTCCCTGACAAATGTTTGAACTAAATAGATAGTAAAAAAAGAGCATTATAAAACAGTCTGTTGGGTGCTAATCCCTTGGTTCTCAAATGGGTCTTCTCTATCTAGCTACGAACCCTTACCTGTAAACCATGTTACCAAGAAAAGACATTGTCAAACTATACTAGATCTAGTATCAGTGTAAACTTAGATCTAAAGTTTTCCTCAATTCTGCTCTTATTTTTATTAGGGCTATCATAGTTTAAATAAAATCAGAGTCAGTGAGTTAGCTTTCATCAATATCAACCACAGACATGTTAAAACTTTCACCTCTCACTAGCTAACTTCAAAAAATCAATACAAAAAAATTATTGCGTTAAAACAGCGAAGGAAGCCGCCATTACAGTCTACTAATGTGTAAAAATAGTAAGAACTAATCTGATTGGCTGATACAAAAACTGGCTAGCCAATCCTTTGGTTGGAAACATCGCGGCCGATATATCGTCCGGCTTGTCTTTTTCGCCAAATAGCCTTGGGCCTATATATCGGCCACGTCGTCTTAAGAAGGTTAAGTTTCATAACTATGTCCAAGTAGCTGCTTGAAACCAATAGATTCATCTTTATATAAAATAAATCCAGCAAGATCTACGGTCGGATATGAATCATATGATGAGTTTTCCTTTTGACTGAACCCCTATATTACTTATTAGTGTATTGTAGTGTTACATGTATATAAGAATATAGTCAATATTATTATAGATCAGAGATAGAGATAGCTAGACTCAGACTCAGAGACTGCTAGTGCTACTGCTACAGTGCTAGTCTAGAGTCTAGAGAGTCTAAGTCTAGAATAGTCTAGATATTTATAAGATATAGATCTAGATATATTATAATAATATTAAATATATAATTATTATAATTGTATGTGATAATCTTAATTAAATCTAGAGTCTAGACTAAGACTAGACCACACTAGAGTTAGAGTCACTAGAGGTAAGAACTAGAAGTCCTAAGAAGTGACTAGACTAGAGACACTGACACTAGTCAACAAATAAATCAAATGTATTAAAATCAAAATGAAATAACACTTGTCTTAACTTCTTAAGAAGTTAAGTCTTAATAACTGATAACACTAGACTAGACTAATCACTAAGTAAATGTGACTAATTAAACTAATGTCTAATAACAGTTTAATAATTTATAATCATGCTCACGATTACCTGGAGAATTACTGACTTTATCAAGGCATTTACGGAAGGTGTGAATAGTTGAGAAGTTCCCTGGAAACACCATAAAACTATTCCACCTTTACTAAATATAGTGAAAAAGTCTAACATATTGTCTTCGTGTGAATGTTTTGTGTTTAGTTAAATCCTTGTTGGCTAACTCAGAACGGTAAATAAAGTTCTCAAGTGAGTAAATACAAAACTTTAACACGAATATTTGAATGAAACGTAAGAAATGCTTATCTAAATTTTGTCTATAGATCTAGATCTAGATCTTTAACGTAGATCTGAATCTAGAATAATCAAGATCTATATTTATATGAGAACAAACTTTAAAGAACAATTTCAGTTCAAATTTTAAAAAATAAAAACAGTGACATATTTTAAGACAATGTATGTTTTTGTAATTTGTTGCATAAAAATAAAGATAGAAATTTTAGTTGCAATCCAATCATATTTTTATGATGGTCAGTGCGAATCAGTATGACTTGAGCTTGGAGGATTCTTTAAATGGTAGAATTCCCCATGCTCAGTTCACTTAAACTTAACATTAGCAAAACAATTATTTAACATGCAGCAAGCTTAATTCACAGTTTTCCCATAATAAAACCGATATGACTGATCAACCAAATAGCATTGCAGACAAGCTTCAGGCATTCACCAACAAATGCTTACTACCAGTATCGGCTTTATGGGGTGGCAAGTGTGGCAACCGCCCCTGACCCCGCGCCTAAGCTTGGCCTCGCGCCTGAGGGGATTTTCGCGATCGGAGATTCCCTTGTCAGCGTCAGGCTCGTAAACCTTTTTGATGTCTAAGGGCTGAGCCGAAGGCTCTTCGAGCCCTAAGTTTGAAAAAAACCCTGCTTGGACGCCAAACAGTAAAAAAAAACAAAAAAAAAAAAACCTGTGTGAACACACAGTTCTGTTTGGGAGAGACCCTAGACAATGCCTATGTAAAGCATTGCTGTTGACCGATGCATTTGGCCCCCAACGCGTGGGCTAGACACGGCCGAAGGCCGAGAATACACCGGGATCTTCTGCCATTTCCCTTCAATGTACCAAGCTAACTGTGCGCGACCCGCCATTTATGTAACGGTCTCTTTGAGGAACAGCGCATGGATGTGTGACAGATTTGTGGGGACTTTTTTACAACCCCGTCCCGTTAACTCTCGTCTACCCGTGGGCATCCCCATGGGAGTCCTGTGTTGCTACCCATTTAGCCTAACCACTTCCTCTAATTGTCGTTTCCACGCGAGCGCCACGATGAGGCAGAGTAGCGGGCTCGTAAACCAGACCAGTTGAAAAAAAATGTGTTGCTCAATGTTCTGGTAGCCTTTCCTGGAATCTATATGATGCCAACTACCATATAAGCACACGAGATTCTTTTTTTGTGTGTTTCGATTCTCCGTTCAGTTTCGGTAAAGACAGCATCTTAATGCTTGTCGACTCTAAAGGGCTGTCACAGTTTAATAGTTCTTCTTGGCATAAAAAAAAAAAAAACGCCTGGCCGGAAGCAACCAATCAAAATCGTTTATTTCGTAAAGAAAGCGTCATACAGTATGCCTTCTGTAAATATAATACAGTAAATGTGTTGTACCTTAGTAAGCCATAGACGAAAAAAAAAAGGACCAGGGTTTTTAAGAATGATCATTTGTACATAGTTATTGTTTGTGATTTGGACAGCCTTTTTAGCATTTGTGCTTTTTTGGCAAAACAAATAAAATGGTATATTGATTCCTTGTTTGGTATTGTGACCTAGCTCGTATGTTACCAATTTATGTGCTATACAGTTATTTCGGCCAGTCAGCATCCACAAAGTTTGACCATGACGTATTCATTTTTCCCCTCAATAAGTTATTATGCATATACGGGGGATGACAGTGGGCAGGGTGGAAACCAGGGACCATCGAGACGACCGAACAAGTCCAGCGCGCATACCGCACGGCCAGCCAGAGATCTTATCTTATCTTATCTTATATAATACAGACGTTACTTCAAAAAAGAAGATGATTACGTCCTACGCGTCATGCATTTAGTCATGCATATTAACCAATGACTTAAATTCTGCCAAGTCACTGGTTTTTCTGGCTAGCTCAGGCAACCCATTCCATGCTCTAATAGCACTAGGGAAGAAAGAGTATTTGTACAAATTTGTCCTAGCATATGGGACGAGGAATGTGCCTTTATCTTTGTGTCTTTCAGAGTATTTTATTAAATTTTGTTTTTGTATTTGAAGATTATGGTTCAGTGTTTTATATATATTTGCTACTTTACTTTTGAGTCTTCTGTCCTGAAGGCTTTCTAAATTTAGTGATTTTACCAATGGTGTTACTCTAGTCAAATGTGAATATTCGTTTGTTATTAATCTCACTGCTCTATTTTGTGTTTGATCCATTTTTATGTCATGCGTGTCAGCGTGGTTATCTCTCTACTCTGAGAATGTCCAATGGTAGCGCAATGGATGACTTTATGCTAGAACAAAATAGACAAGAAAAACTGCAATGGCGCACAGTCTTAGCAAGAATTCTAGCGATAGTTCAGAACCTTGCCAATGAATAAATAGCACATTTCGTGGAGGAACAGAGAAACTTTATGCGCCAAACAGGGGTCAGTTTTTTAAGGCTTGGTTGAGATGCTTGACAAATTCGACCCAACCATGCAAAACATTATCGACGAATTAAGAACGCAGAGTTTCACTACCAGAACCTCGGGCCATTTTAATGTCAAACACTAGTGTCGCGGGCCACATGATGGAAAAGATAACAAAAATTAATGAAATTGACCTGAAACTAGGCTGAAACTATTTTATTTCAAACCCGAGGATCTAGTACTTACATTGAATTATTGGGATATTTGAATTTTCTCTTTACATAAAAAAATGGCGTAAGTTCTGTTTATATTTTGTTGTTCTTGTTATTTAAAAACAGCCACACTTTCTTTATATAAACAAACATGTTGGCCAGGAATGGTATCACGTTCTACAAAAAAGTAAAGATCCGTTCACTTTTCCTACTAGATTCTAATAATTCTATAGTCCTATTTCATGAACGCACAAATGTTAAATGCCGTGGTAGTAATTACTAGTAATCCATTAGAAAAAAGTGAGGGCCCTAACGTAGCTAAAGATACATTTTGAGATTTTTTTTTTTTTTTTTTTGGGGGGGGGGTTCTATTTTAGGCATCAATGGTCTCAGCACAACGTGTAGAAAATCTCCATCCATAAAAAAAAATGCTGGAAATTGTATGTTTATCTATGTTAGGGCCCTCACTATTTCTCTGATGTATTGGTAGCATGACATTGACCCTGAACATTTGTGCGTTTATGAAATGGGATTGTAGAATGTAGAATCTACCAGGAAAAGTGAATTGATTTTTACTTTTTTGTGGAACATATTTTTAATAATGAAAGTGTGGCTTTAAAACAACAACAACAACACCAGCATATCAGCATTATGAAACAAATATTCCGGTATTCTTGGTTTGAGCTGCGAATAAAAGATTGTAAAACTACGTCTAGAGATTGAAGGATTTATGAGAATATTTACCAAAAGAGACAAGAAAATGATTCCCCGGTAAAGTTAGCTACAAAGTTGTTCATATTTTAAGTAGAGAAATAAAGTCATTTTCCAACGCGTAATAAGATAAACTTAAAAGTTTCATTAATTGTTTCAGGTCAATTTCATTCCGTTTTTTGTGCCTTTTTGGCAATGTGGCCCGCGACACGAGTGTCGGAAAATAAAATGGCCAGCAGGTCGATTTAGGTTGGGCATCACTGGTCTAGACAATGATACTCTCGATAAAGATTAACCAATAAAACACACTTTTCCAGGTTGGCTTCATCCTTCATGCCAAAGGCAGTCTTTTTTCGGTATCTCAAACGAGAAAAGCACGATAGAAGCATTCCAGACAGGGATGGCCAGTGCTAAAAGATAACAATGCGATGTATAAATCATGCATTTATTTTGTCTGTGTTTAGAAGACGCAGTTAAATCTGTAACATAAGTGTACACATTTAGTTAATTAATAAAAAAAAAAATATCTCAAATTATTGAATTTTAGAATTGCGTCATCATGTTTTGCGTAGTAGACAGTTTTGATTCTCGCAGACAAAAAATTCAATGGAAGCCATGTCCGTGGACCACCCAATAGAAATACAATAAAGAAGAAAAGACACTGTCATCTTTATGGGACATCAAAAGAGGTAGGAATAGCTTATAGGCTGGCATAGGACGTTATCTTATAATGATCTTCTTCAATGAAGGAACATCTGCAATTTATTAGATAAGACAAATGTATTAAAATTATGGACATCGTGGTGGATGATCTTATGACTTCTTCATATATTATATAAGAAACACCCTTGAATAAGACAGGCGCAGGCGACGCACAACGGTTTTGTCTGCATAAGTGTGGCAAAATATGTAGGTCACTGTGGCGTGAACTTCTGTGAAGTACAGTACTCAACTTTATTCTTAAGAATCTAAGAAAATCCTTAAGATTAGATTAGATCTGTGTATGTGTGTTCTAGTCTAAAACACTTAAAACAGGCATACTCTAACTCATAATAGTCATAATAAGTTAAGTCTAAATCTAGTACTCTAGTCTCTAAATTTATTTATTTGTTTTACTTGTTTTGGGTGTTCTTTCGGGATTAAAGATTCTTACGACAGCCCAGAGCGCATAGGCTACCACGCGACCAGGCAGCCATCTAGTCTTGATCTCATTAAATCTCAAATACACTACTTTAGTTTCATCAATATGTGGATTCCATGACAGTTTTTCATTTATTATAACACCTAGGTATTTTGAGTTTTTAGTCTGTGTTACTGGTTTGCCATGAATAAGATAAGTGGAATTCATTTGTTTTAGTTTTTTTGTTACTCTTAACAACTGACATTTTTCTGGGTGGAAAGACATGCTCCAATTTGATTCCCATTTCTGTAATCCATCTAATTCTCTTTGTAAAATATCTGTGTCTTGTGTTGTTTTTATTGTTCTATATATTATGCAATCGTCTGCAAATAATCTGACTTTTGTTCCTGAACTAATGCAATTTGGTAAATCATTTATGTAAATTAAAAATAGTAGTGGACCCAAGACTGTTCCTTGAGGTACACCTGAGTTTACTGTTATTGGTGTTGATTTAGAGCCATTTATTATTACAGTTTGTTCTCTCCCTACCAGAAAATCTTTAATCCACTGATGCAGTGGACCATTAATGCCGAAATATTTTAATTTTTTAAGCAAACTATGGTGGTGAACTTTGTCAAAAGCCTTGGAAAAATCTAGTAAGATAGCATCTATTTGTTCACTATTATCTAAACCTTTTGAAAAATCATCAATTAGTCCTATTAGTTGTGTTTCACATGATCTATATTTCCTAAAGCCATGTTGGTATGGGGTGAGGATATTATGTTTGTCTAAGTGGTTTATGATGTTGCTACATATTATGTGTTCTAGGATTTTACATGTGATGCTGGTAAGTGATACTGGTCTGTAGTTTCCTGGGTCAGATTTTTCTCCTTTTTTAAATAGGGGGGTGACATTAGCTTCTTTCCAGTCCTTTGGTACTCTGCCCTGGTTAAGCGATGCCTGAAAGAGTATTTTGAACACTGGGGCTAGCTCATTGCTTAGTTCTTTGAGTAATCTAGCTGAAATACCATCAGGTCCAGACGCTTTATTTGGTTTGGTGTTGGCTAATAGTTTTTGAATTCCATTTTCTTGCACTACTATATCTTCTATGTTGTCTACTTGGTTCAAATTAAGAAATATGTCTTTGTCTCCTGGGGCTGAGAATGCTGATGCAAAGTATTTGTTTAGGATGTTTGCTTTAGTTTCATTATCGTTATGTATTATGTTATGTTCATCTTTTAATGGCGCTATGCCTGTTGTTTCCATTTTCTTAGACTTAATGTATGACCATAGGTTTTTGTAGTTATCTTTAGATATTACATTGTTTATGTATTCATTCTGCAGCTGTCTGCTTACTTTTTGGGTTAGGTGTTTAATTTTTATATACCTTTTGTAAACTCTTTCTGCCTTGGTTTCTTTAAATTTTCTATATAGGTTTTCCTTCTGTTTACAAAGCTTCTTTAGTCTATTATTGAACCAGCATTTATTTATTTTGTTTAATGTGTATTTAGTTGGTATATGATTTTCTAAATTGCTTTTAAGATGTTTTTTTAATGAAATTCCAGAGGTCATCGACTGGTTGGTTAATGTCTTTTTCTAATAAGAATGTTTGTTGAAAGTTTAATGCAGCTTGGTGTAGTTGTGTTAGGTTACATTTATTCCAGAGTAAGATTTTTCTTTTGTGTTTTGTATTGGCTACTGCTTTTATCTGACTGTGTATTTTTATGATCTCATGGTCTGATAGACCAGGGATAATATCATAATCAACTACTAATCCAGGTCTGTTGGTTAAGAAGAGATCTAATGTGTTGTTTAATCTAGTTGGCTTTTTAATGATTTGATCTAAACTTAGGTTGTGTAAAGTTTCTATGAAAAGCTCATTTATGTCCTTAAGGTTTTGGTGTTTATCTATGGTTAGTGTTTTCCAATTTATATCGGGTAGGTTGAAATCACCCATAATCCAAAAAACTGCATTTTTATTAGTCTCTTTAAGTGTGGTAATCTGATTACATAGTTCCTGCATGTATTCTAAACTAGAATTTTGTGGTCTGTAAATGCTGCCTATTATTAGGGATGTTGAGGTGGTATTAATTTTACAAAATGTAGATTCTATATTTTTTGAGTTAGGTAAGGTAATTTCTTCTGCTATGAGAGTGTTTTTTATTGCTAAAAGAACTCCTCCATGATTATCAGCCCTATCTTTTCTAAAAATTTCATAATTACTATTGAAAATTTCTGCATTATAAATTTCAGGATGTAGCCAAGTTTCTGTTCCTGCAATTATGTCTGGTTTCTCACATTCTAATAAAATTTCTAAGTCTGCTGTTTTGTTCCTAATGCTTTGAAAATTTTTGGTATTACTTCTTTAGTAGTTTGTTTAGTGAGGCTGTTGTATTAATTTTAGTAGATTTAGGTTTAACAGGAGTGGATCTGGCTAGTGGTTGGTGAGTTGGTTTTGTGATGGTGTTTAGGATGTTGTATGGGTTAGTAGTGTCCGCATCAAAGGAATCAAACAGTCCTGATGTAAACTGAGGTAACCCACACGGTACACAGTGCCATGATGCATCTTTGTAGCCTAAGGCATAATACACAGGTGTATTCATATGGAGACATGATGCATGGTACCATTCATCGCAGGTGTCACGTTGAATGGCTTTCTGTTTCATGGTGCATACTTTTTTGCAGATGTTGCATCTATCTTTAGATCTAGGCCCTGGATTTGACTCTACATCTCCTGCTATTTTAGTAGATTTAGGTTTAACAGGAGTGGATCTGGCTAGTGGTTGGTGAGTTGGTTTTGTGATGGTGTTTAGGATGTTGTATGGGTTAGTAGTGTCCGCATCAAAGGAATCAAACAGTCCTGATGTAAACTGAGGTAACCCACACGGTACACAGTGCCATGATGCATCTTTGTAGCCTAAGGCATAATACACAGGTGTATTCATATGGAGACATGATGCATGGTACCATTCATCGCAGGTGTCACGTTGAATGGCTTTCTGTTTCATGGTGCATACTTTTTTGCAGATGTTGCATCTATCTTTAGATCTAGGCCCTGGATTTGACTCTACATCTCCTGCTATTAATATTAACAGTGATAAGTATTTATTTTTACTGTGTCTGATTGAGAACTTCCATTTGTGATGGGTAATCTTCTTTAATGTTATGGATGTGTATGTTAGGTTATTTCTGAAGTTGCATTGATCTAAAGTGTGATGATTGATTATGACTGTTTTTTCCTTTATTAGTTTAGTGTTGACTGAGGTAGATCTAGTTCTGTGTTCAGCTAGTGTGTATTTAGTAATTATTAGGATAAATAGCCAGAGCAATTTCATGATATTGCATAATGCCACTTTTTTTTTTATCGCGCTTAGGATTGGCGTTTTCCATATTGAATGACACCCCAAAATGAAAATTTTTGTCTATATATTTCAGGAGATTTGTATGAGTTTTCAAAAGATTTTAATACTTTCCAGAGATTTCCAGGACTTTTTCGTAAATTTTGCAATTTCAGGATATTTCCAGGAGCTCCTGGTAAATCAGGAGGCCGCGGGAAATCTGTTATAAGTTATAAAATGGTTTCAATTATAATTTACACCTAGAATTAGCGCGGGTCATATGAAAGTGCGGGGCCCACTGCGGTCGCATAGGCTGCAGTGGCCTAAGGCCGCCCTGCAAATTAGCGTCGTGTGCTACGCCGTGGGTCGACTAATGATCTTTATTTCTGAAGGAACATCAAAAACGTATAAAACATACAAACATTATGGGCTGGCGAATTTGCGGTGACCAGAGATTTTTTTTTTGCTATACAGTAGTAACACATAATGAAATGATGATTGAAGATTGTGTCTTGTAGTCCACCAGATAGTACACTAATAAGTAACTAAGAACAACGATGGAGAGAAGCGGTACCTACCAACTTAAAGCGCCCACCCTCGCTCCCTGCTCCAACAAGAATGACCTCACCCAGCTGAAAGACGATGCCTGTGACCCTGTCACTTGCACCCGCCAGCCGGACACTTCCGGTTTGACCAGTTGCCAGTACTATAAAGTAATTTTTCTTCTTTTAAAAAATAATTTGTTTTAATCATATGATTCTAAAAAGTTTTGTTGTAATTATTATTATACCTATTATCGTTTTAAAAGCATCCATCATGTCATCCGTAGACTTGTATTTCACATTCAATGTCATTTAATCCACATCGTTGTCATTGATGTATGTATTTTAAGTATTACGTTTTAAATTCCAATTCAATTAGGGTATTTAGGGTAGATTGATCTAGAACTAGAATAACACCAGATCTAGATTGATCTAGAACTAGAATAACACTAGATCAAGATTGATCTGGAACTAGAATAACACTAGATCTAGACTGAGCTGGAGCTAGAATAACACCAGATCTAGACTGATCTGGAGCTAGAATAACACTAGATCAAGATTGATCTAGAACTAGAATAACACTAGATCTAGACTGAGCTGGAGCTAGAATAACACCAGATCTAGACTGATCTGGAGCTAGAATAACACTAGATCAAGATTGATCTGGAACTAGAATAACACTAGATCCGTAACTAAAAAGACTAGATATGTATAGAAACGAAACCTGATTGACCTATATATGTAGGAACACGAGTAGGTGACGACTTAATGATCACCTTTTTGTAAGAAACGTCTGTAGTTTATCAAGACGTTCAATGAATTTCATTTGGGGGGGGGGGGAGGGAGGGAGGGGGGCGGTTCATATGTTTCTTTGACCTTCGTCACCAAAGAATGATATCGGACTACTGCTGCTGTTTTTTTATTTATTTAATTTGTTCGTTTTTAATCCAATGCAATAAACATACATAAAGGTAACCCTGCGGGACCAAGTAAAAACAAAGGATGTTTGGACCACGAGGCCTTCGCCAGCTACAAAAACAAACACAAAAGACAATGAAAACAAAGTAGGTTGTCCTCTATCGAGGCAGAGAAGAAATGAGCAACGCTGGTGTAAAAAGTGCGGGGAAATAAGAAGGGGTTTGTGATGTCTGGCAACCTGGTCACCCTTTCCCCATTAACTCTTTCGCTCCGTAATTATTTACCACATTCTGGTGGAATCAACGCTGGCATCGTCAGTAAGGAGTGAAAGAGTTAATTTCCGAACATTCGTAGTATTTAGCGGAACACTTTGCCTTTTTATTAGACTGGATAGATAGATAAATAATAATAATTCCACCGTATTCTAAATAACGTTTTTTTTTTCAAGCATAACTTAAATAAGCAAAATATTTGTTGAAATTCTTAAAAAAAAAGACACAAAAAAAAACCGCTTTTCTAAAGGGGAAGAACTCCTTATGAGTATATCAACCAGTAGTGTACAAGTTATTTCCCTTATTCGATATCATACAAAATAATTTAATATTACCAATACTTAATTGACTAATTGAGCGTTTTTCATTTATTGATTCATGTCGTGTTAGGTACAATAAATAATTATTTAAGGTATCAACTTGATCGGAGAATGCGTGAGGGAGAAATGGCGGTAACAATTATTTTAGGGACTGAACCCAACAAATTTAGCCATATATGTGCCATTTTGAAGCACAGTTTCCCTTGTTGCAATTAAACAAAATAATGAAGTACCGGTAATTAATTGTCTAATTGGTTATTTTTTTCATTGATTCACGTCCTGCCTATGTCAATGAACAATTGTGCTAAGTTTCAGCTTGATCCAAGAATGGGTGTGGGAGAAATAACGAGTACACACTTTTTACCAGACAGACTGACAGAGTGAATTGATATAAGCTTTATATATATATATATATATATATAACCTCTTGATATCAGGCAGGATATCGCCAATCTGAATTCAATATCTGTATTGGCGTCAAACCTACTTCTATAGGCTACTTTGACTTTGTTGCAACATTTAAAGATACTCTTAATTCTCACAAATAGGTTGTAGAAAACTGAGGTACAAAACGATTTCTTGTTTTAAGATATTGTGGTACTCTTCAGTCGACCAGAAATCATTTAATGGTTGATCTTTTATTATATTTTTGCTTCCGATAGGAGTCAGAATCTAGATCAGTGCAAAGTTCATAGTGAGGTATAGAATTTGTTTTGTTATCAAGAAGAAATAATTAAAATCTTCTTTGTTCTGCATTTAATTATGAGACTAATTCACACTAATTAATTATTCCAGTAGTTCGTAGAACACTTAGTCAGGTCTCGTGGACCACTAGGGTTTTCGCGGAACACATTAAAAAAAAAAAACGGGCCTAATGCACTTAAGATCCCCATTCCCCATTCTGAGTCTCAGGGTTTTAGCAGTGGTACGATTGGCTAGATGTACAAATAGATTTGTTTTTGTTTTTTTTTGTTTGTTTCGTTTTTTTGTTTGTTTGTTGTTGTTTGTTTCGTTTTTTTTGTTTATTTATTTTTTGTTTGTTTGTTTTTGTTTTGTTTTTTCTTGTTTCGTTTTGTTTGTTTGTTGTTGTTTGTTTCGTTTTTTTTTGTTTATTTATTTTTTGTTTTGTTTTTTCTTGTTTCGTTTTGTTTGTTTGTTTTTGTTTGTTTGTTTTTTTGTTTTTTTTTGTTTGTTTTTTGTTTGTTTAGTTTTTTGTTCTACTGTTGACGATTACGATATTTCTAGACACTATACAAAATCGATAATTGGCTCTAAATGTGAGGTGCTTAGTTACAAATTCGTTTATCGTGTCAACGAATAAGTCTTCTTTCGTATTTAATATTTAATAGTGATGAGAAAATAACAATCCTAAACGTTCCTACTCTAACCTTGACCTTCCAAGTCCTAGCCGTCTGCATGCGGATGAACTCTCAATCAAGCCAAATGATTGGACAAGAAAAAAAAAACAATAACATCGACATAGAAAGAAAAAACAACAAATATTTCTTTCAGAGGAATATATTTCAACCGATGGCGGTCTTTGACTTAACCGCTGTAGGCGTATTATATTTTAATTTAAAAAACTTGAAATATTTTTTTTGTGAACAAATCTAAATATAACTAAATATAATTTTTAACTTGGATGAAATGAAATTAAACGTTTTAAATGTCTAATTCACTATGAATACACGTTAATACACTCTGATATCCTGGAGTCGTCTGGCGTACTTATCCGCTTATCTTATCTTGCATCATTCTACAAGGCTAACATTAAAGAAATGCTCTCTCTCTCTGTAGCCTACCACCCAAATTTTAAATACCTTTTTCTAAACAAATGATTCAATGATATCATGATAGTACTAAATATTAATAGCACGCCGTGCTGTATTTACATCATTGTCGTAATGAGAGCAATACGTTTTTGTAGTTAATTTGTTGTTTTTTTTATATAAACAAACTCTGACCGTTGTTAATGCTAGAACCAGTGGCGTAGCTTTGGAAGAGGGGGGTCCGATTTTAAAAAATCCCCCAGGCCCCCCACTTGAGGGGTCCCACAAATGAGTGTCCGAGATTGTTTTTTTACATTAAATATTACGCCATTATCTAATGTCATGATGTCGAATGTCAAAACGCATGGGCCCCTAAAGAGGTCAACCCTCCCCCGGGGCTCCAAATCCCTAGCTACGCCACTGGTTAGAACATATGTTTAGTGATACAGAGGCCCCTAGTAAAATAAACTCAATTTTCATCTACAGACAACTCCTGATGTGTGGGCGAACAATGCGGTCAGTGTCGGAGAACTCAAGGTGACAGCTATTTGCTTTTTTCATTTAGAATACTGCTACGTCTCTTCAGGCTCTCTGCAAACTGCTCCAGGCGACACTGTCAACTTAAAGAACTTGACAACTCAGCGCTCCAAGATAACGCAACACTTTAATGCCCGATAAATCACAGAAAATAATGTACAATTGGCAACACGTAACACAGAATACACACACATTTCTCGGTTAGCAACCGTATCGCCGTATCAACTGTTGCACTGGCCTCTCCAACTCGTCCCGGATTTGCAATGGGTTCAACTGAAAAACACAACCTGTGGGCAATTTAGCTCTTTGCAACATCACAGTTCTGACGTCACGTCCTGAAACTATAACTATAACCTCTCAATAATGTAGAAATTGTTTCCCTTTTTCGATAATAGATAAAACAAATGTTAACGATAATCAACAAACTAATTGGTTAATTTACTGCTTCATGTTTGGTTAGTTTCAGCTTCATCCGAGAATGGGTGTGCATAGAAATAACGTGTACAATGAACTAAGGGGACGAAACCCCAAATTATTTAGCCATATCTCTGAATACTGATGGATTAATTTCCCTTCTCGGTATCAAACAAAATAATTAATTACGAGTAACTAACTGACTAATTGGTTAATTATTGATTCATGTATTGTCTTTGCCTATGAATAATCGTGCCAAGTTTCCCTTTGATCTAAGAATGGGTGTGGTAAAAATACCGTGTTCAAATTTTTTACCAGACAGATAGACAGACAGAGTGAGTTGATCTAAGCTTTGTAAAAAATAAAAAAAAATACTTTAAAAACAACAAAGCTTTTATTAAGTGTATCAATTAGTTTGGATCAGTCATGTAATTAAATGTGTAATAAGCATCAAACGACAATCTATAAAGGGGACTTATTCAACTTCAGTCAAGTACTATTTCTTTGCCTTGTAAAGAGACTAATTCAGATTATGCCACCACTTCGGTCACTTACTATTTCTTTCCTTTGTTTGAGATACCAACCAAAGTAATTTATAACCAATAGTGAATGAACTAATTGGTTAATTTTGTTTTGTTATTGATTCTTGTGTTGTCAGGTAAAAGAAATAATTGTGCAAAATTTCAACTTGATCCGAGATCAATAACCTGTACAAACGTTTGGCCAGACAGACAGACAGACAGAGTTGATATAAAAATGAATGACAGTGACAAGGGTACTATAGAATTAGAAAGTGATCCAGATTAGCTTGAACCAAATACCTGCTTTAGTGAATCGTGAATGACATACAACTTTTCTTGACTTTCCAGCCAGAGAGCTTCAAGTATGATTTATTCCGATATCAGCTTTATGCGCAGCCTGCTGGATACAACTGTCACGGGGAACAGGTGAAAACAGGTGAGCCATTGGAAATATTATTGTAATATCATGTCTGGGCGTGTGTGTCATAGAAAGCTAGAGTGTAGTCAGCATGCGAGTTTGGAGTGGTTATATGATTTAAGATTCTTTAAATGATATTTTTTAAAAAGTGCACTTATTAGCAATGCTGATTAATGATCCTCCCCATTTAAGACACTTGAAGTCCATGCATATTAATGTAAGGAAGAATTACTTGCGACAATGGCAAGGGAAGAAACAGGTTTATTTTTAATTATCATAGGAAATATTATTCTATAGACGAAGAATCGTGTCTATAAGAAATTGTCAAATTACTGCTTGAATAACGAAAAAGCTTGCAAAAAAGTAATATATATGTGCGATAAATATGTTTTGGTTTGGGTAGCTACTATTTCACATAATTACAATTTATATCTGTTTGTAATTATTTATTTTTTATTTAGATACATTCATTTCGTTGTGATTTTTATGACGTTGAAAATCATTTTATAGGACAATCACGCTAGCCGAGACCAATCGTCATGGAACACTGACATGCATCGTCACAACCTGTGTGCAGTTTTGGCCAATAGGCCTGTACGACGTGGCAGCTAGCTGTTCGTCTCCACAGCCCAAAGGCTGCGACGTCGCAGGTCAGTGATGAGGACTTCTATAACGACTGGTCTCGCGCTAACCCAGTGGCCAGTGCGAATGGACAGTTTTAAGGTATTCCTAAAGGATTAAGACTCAAATCTAAATCTATTAAAGTTGTGGGTGACTCTTCATCTTCATTTACAAAAGAAGTGGAAAAAATGTGTCTTTTTCTTTTCTTACTTAGCTTTTCCATTGTTATCCAAATGTTCCAGTCTGCAGCCATGTCAGGGTGAAGGTCGTTAACAAAGTGTGGTCACGTGATGTGAAGTGATACTGACACGTTTCTTTTTAATTCGACCGTTACTTTTTTTTTTTTTTGGGGGGGGGGGGGGGCTACGTGTCCATGGACGTTTTGTCCAAGAGTCATTTTTCCTTGAAAACAGTCGTTATAACAGGCCTCAACTCTGACCTGTGACGTCTCAAGTCAGGTGTTCAGGCCTACTATTATCCTTACATTGAACACTATTTCAGATTCACCTTCGCCTATCCCATAGTCTGTTGGATCGTTGGGGCACCACACAAGATTTGTCAACCGTCTTTCTCCACTCCTCTCTGTCTTTTGCCTTGTTGTCTTACCATCGCTTTCTCTGTCTGCCTCTTCTTCTTTTTCATGGTACTGTTCCGTGAAGGAAGGTCTTTGCAGGTACCAAAGATCTTGTAATATGGCCATAGTTAGCAGGTCATCGTGAGGTCCAATCGCTCTAGTAACCCTGTCTCTTAATCTATTCGTTTGTGATCCGGTCTTTAAATGTGATACTTAGGATCCTTCTGTAACATCTCAATTCCATTGCTACTATCCTTCTGAGAACTGGCTTTTCCCCACTTTTCTCAGTTGACAATGCATGCTGAAAACTGGTGATGATGGTGGCATGCTTATAGCACCAGACTGCTGCTAGACAAACCGATGTAGGCATATTAACTTATAAAGCTTGAAGTAACTTGAATAACCTCTTTGAGAACAAACTAAATATAACTTTTATTCCACTTCAGATGATTGAAATTAAGTGATATTTAAACAAATCAAACTCTTGCATCCATGAGCCGTATCACGTACTTAACACAGCTTACGACAGTGCCGCTTATCTTGCATCATTCTACAAGACTAACATGAAATTAATACTAACAATGAATACTCCCTTTCCATATCACCTAGGAAACACACACACTCCTTAACAAGTACTTAATTGGCTTATTTCTCATGTCCTCTTTCTTATTTTCTATCAGTACCCAACAAACAGTACGACGCCCCAACCACAGATGTAAGGGCCCTGAGACAAACTATGTACATCCCCGTCGTACCTACTAAGCCAGGGGGGGAGAGAGATGTCACGTTCCCGATGACCCCTCAGACCATGGGTCAACCAGACGTGACCACAGCGTGCTGCGTTCCCGTGATCCCTTGCAATCCGGGATTCCAGAATTTGACTGCTAATATTTACCCTGACCCCAGGGTCGTGTGTGACACCTACAACAGGTAAGCGTTTTAACTGTGACACCTTCAACAGATAAACGTTTTGTCTGTAGATTCTACAACAGGTAAACGTTTTGTCTGGAGCATCTACAACAGGTAAACGTTTTGTCTGGGGCACCTACAACAGGTAAACGTTTTGTCTGGGGCACCTACAACAGGTAAACGTTTTGTCTGGGGCACCTACAACAGGTAAACGTTTTGTCTGGGGCACCTACAACAGGTAAACGTTTTGTCTGGGGCACCTACAACAGGTAAGCATTTTTTTAAACTTGTTTACAGACGCAACAGCAGTGTAAATAATCTCAAGAGGAATTGTTGGTATCTTAACAATTAACATATTTCGGAGTGTACAAAGTATAAACTGGGGCACCTATCCAGAGTGTAATTTAATCTAGTAGAAATTGCGAACTGCCCAGACGTGATGTCGAAAACAAGACTGACCATTTCCCCTCCCCCCCCCCACCTAAAAAAATGGATGAACAAAGTGAAAAACAACATTGCTCAATGAACATCTTCACGTCTTATTGAGCATCACACATCGTAACAGATCATCGGAATCAGCTCCCTGTGACATCACCCAAAAGAAGAAAAAAAAGAAATAAAATACTTCACTGCCTTTAGTAGGTCAGGTTACTTGTATAATGAATAAATTTTAAAAATTCAAAAATATATAGAGCTTTTTTTTTTTTACCTTAACATTTCTGAAAATAGATAAATCGACTTAGGATCTGAGTTCGAAATCAATATGATTAGAAGTCTTTAAGCTAATAAAAGCAGACTTTGATTTCTTGGAAATGAAAAAAAAAAAAAGAGAAAAATTAGAATTTCATTTTTTTCAAAAGGGAATACAATAACCGATGTAATCAAGAGTTTTGATAATGCAGTATATTTAACTCAGTAATAAAGGGAATTTGTCTATTGTTGTCACTATCTATGTCTATCGCCTCCTTCAGTTGCGAAGCGACTATGGATCATCTCATGGAAATGAGATGAATGCCTGGGCATTAGCTGTGGGCGTAATGATGTCGCCCACACATTAGTTCCCCCCTCTCCACGCAACTTATGTATCCAAAGGAACAGCAGTGCCGATACAGTTTGGGGTCAGCGGCGTCGCAGGTTCTGCCAGGGTGTAGCACTGGGTGCTGCTAACTGCCTTAGGGTCACCAGCTCCTGATTTTTCCTCAGGGGTGACTCCCGAAGCTTGTCCCATGCTTAGATATAGCTGCAGGGCAACAGAGGTTTGAATTCAGAGTTTTCCTTCTCCTAGGTGGGTAGCCAGCCATGGCTAACGAGCCCCTCCTGCCCGAAGCTTACTGGTTAAGGCGCCAGTTACTCGTCTTTGCCCCTTCTCATGTTAGTGAGAACAGTTCCGCCGGACTCAATATCTGAGCCACACGTGAAGGCCAGGAGTTGGACTGGTTGTCAGAGGCTATTTGAGACGCATGCCATTAGGAAGCATTTTATAAGTAGTGGAGTGCTTACTACCATTTCCACTTCCTTCAATGACAACCTTGCGAAACAATGTTGTCACTATCACTATACAAAATAACCCTAACTTCTTAACAGACAAAACTCGACTGCCTCTCAAGACACTAATCTATTAACTTCTTTTATTTCATTCCTCACAGTATTGTCTTTTTTTTGTTTTTAATTATGACATTATTTCCACTATAAAACCTAGACCCAAAAAATAAAGAAAAACAATCAAATCCTAACTTATACGCGCTGAATTCATAATCGTAGCCTAATAATTTCCATCCTGTTAAGGTGTAATCTTGCCGGGCAGAATACTCATGGGCGAGTAGACATCTGTTCGGACAAGCAGCAAATTGCCTACCAGCAACATCACTTAGAGACTCCGTCCCCGCAGCAGTTTATGATGCCTCCGTCTAACCTTCAGTCGAGTGGCTGCTGTGGCTTCCCACCTACGTTTCCCCCTGTGAACCAGGTACACTTTTACTTTCTGCTGTAGTCTGTCTTGTAATCTGTCTGTCTTATATGTCTTATAGTCTGTCACTCTGTCTTATATGTCTTTAAATCTGTCACTATGTCTTTAATAGTCTTATATGTCTTTAAGTCTGTCTTATAGTCTGTCCTATATGTCTTAAAGTCTTGTCATAAAGTCATGTCTTATAGTCTGTCCTATATGTCTTAAAGTCTTGTCATAAAGTCATGTCTTATAGTCTGTCCTATATGTCTTAAAGTCTTGTCTTGTTGTTTGTCTTATATGTCTTTAAGTCTGTCTTATAGTATGTCTTATATGTCTTAAAGTCTTGTCTTAAAGTCTTGTCTTAAAGTCATGTCTTATAGTCTGTATTATATGTCTTAAAGTCTTGTCTTGTTGTTTGTCTATTAAGTCTTTAAGCCTGTTTTATAGTCTGTCTAATATGTCTTTAAGTCTTGTCTTAAAGTCATGTCTTATAGTCTGCCTTATATGTCTTAAAGTCTTGTCTTGTTGTTTGTCTTATATGTCTTTAAGCCTGTCTTATAGTCTGTCTTACAGCCTTAACCTGAACAATAGTCAGCAAAAGTGTTGCATTGTTTTCTTTTGTTAGAGTTTACAATTATCAACTATAGCAGCGATTCACAAACTACGGCCCGAAGGCCACATCTGGCCCCATGATGTTCTTTTATCTGGCAACTCGCAACTTCTGTCTGCAGTGCATTAATGAAGCCTCATCACAGGTCCGTACTACGCGGCAACGAGCTATTGATCTCCACTGCCTTCAGGTTGCGACGTAGCAGGTCAGCGTTCAAGCCTACTATGAGGATCGGACTCGGCTGGATGGTCGTCAAATCATAGCTTGGTCACTGCTTAACGTTGACTGCAAGTAGGAGGTCTAAGTCCTCGTTGGAGCGTATCAAGTAAAGTAGTGTGGCCATTTGAATACGCTGAGATTTACATTGATCATACGATTTTGATCGGTCACCACGTTGAAACGTAGTATAATATTAATTAGTTTTTGAGCATCTGTTATTCGGTGTTAATGGTACAAGTTGATTGTACACTGTTAATTACACATTATTACGTCTAGCTTTACGGTCCTGCCAGTCAGCAAGCAGGAATGCCCATGATGGGCTACAGTCAAGGGGAAGGCCATCCACAGCAGCTACATCAACAGCCGTACGCCACGAATCAGCAGGCGGTCTTGCAGCAGCAGCAACAGGCTGTTGACTATATGCGTGGATCCTCGTGTACCAACCCTGCCTGTGTGGATGCCATTGACGGTAAGATTTGACGATCTCTTTGAATAAAGATCCATACTATTATTGTAGTAATTATTTGCCTTTACTTTTCCGCAGGGCCAGATTTAAGGGAAGGCAAAAGGGACGGTAAAGTACTTGGCGTCCAAACCGAGGTCCCAGGTTCGAATCCTTGTGAAGACCGGGAATTTTCATCTCGGGATCTTTGGGCGCCTCTGAGTTCACAACTTTAATGGGTACCTGACATTAGTTGGGGCAAGTAACGGCGTTGGTCGTTGTACTGGCCACATGACACCCTCCTTAACCGTGGGCCACAGAAATAGATGACCTTTACATCATCTGCCCTATGGATGTAAGGTCTGAAAGGGGAACTTTACTTTTTTTGGTGGTGTTACAGCCCCGGAGACTTCACAAAAGAAATACAAATTTATAAGAATTTGACGGGTCAGAAATTTTTAAGTTTTGTGATTTTTTTTAAATTCTTTTTTTACATTTTTTTATTCTCATTGCCATAATTATCGTGATTTAGAAGTGTACGCTTGTAGCATGCTTAGAATAAGTAAATACAGCTCCAGTGCGTCTACCAAGAGCCTTACCCTCTACAAACTAAAAAAAATTTACACTTTTTAAAACTAAAATATGCATATTAAATATTTTTTAAAGGAATATGGAATTACATTTACAATATATCTATTTCATTCTTCTAAAATATTGCACGCCTTAAGTATTTTCATTCATAAGCGGATCTTTATTAAAGCTTTCAAAACATTGTTGGGGCCTCCCACAAAACTCCAGCCCGGGGCCGCTACATATTTAAATCGGGCCCTGCTTGACTATGTTGTACACAGGGATTTGTTTTTGTGACGTTACACACCGGTACGGCGTACCGGCACCTTTTTGAATGTGTGGAAAAAATTATTACCTTTCTTGTATTTTAGCGTATATCATTAATTTATTCGAAGTTAAACGTTAGGCAATCAATCACTGAGTACCGACACCTATTCACCGAGTACCGGCACCTATTCAATGAGTATCGGCACCTATTCACCGAGTACCGGCACCTATTCACGGAGTACCGGCACCTATTCAATGAGTATCGGCACCTATTCACCGAGTACCGGAACCTATTCATGGAGTACCGGCACCTATTCACTGAGTACCGGCACCTATTCACGGAGTACCGGCACCTATTTTTGTTTTTACAAAAAAAAAAAACCTGGTTGTACGGAACCACCGTAGTCTGTAATCCTTTAGTTCTTATCTGTGAAGCATTCACGGCAATTTGTTTCCTTTTGTCCTATAGATGGAATGAATCTAACCGGCAACAAACGAGCGGTGAGTTCTTTGTGTTTGATAATAATAGTAAACATAATAATAATAATAATAATAATAATACCGCCGTACCACTGTCTCATAATTTAAGAAAAACTGAGAAAAACAAAGAAAATATGGGAACCTAGGCTTGGAGAGTAAGCGTCTATGGAAATTGTCCAAAATAACAATATACCCCATTGTTATATCAACCGAAGGGATAATAACAAATGACCTCACAGACATCTTCAAGGCCCTTGACATTCCTATGAACATCTTCGTTGCCTGTCAGAGGGCGGTACTGCTGCAGACCTGCCACATCACCAGAAAATTCCTCAGTGGAAACTGTTAAAGGGACTACGATGAATTTTGTTTCTCTTTAGCGAAACTCGACCCTGGCAGCGCCAGAGAATGACTACTCGTTCATTTCTAACATAATAATAATAATAATGATGATAAAAAAACGCTACCATTATTGACATCGCCGTACCACTGTCTCATATTTTAAGATTAACTGAAATGGAAAAGCAAAGAAAATATGGGAACCTTGGCTAGGAGATTAACTCTTTCTCTCCGTTATTATTTACCACATTCTAGTGGAATCAACGTTGGTATCGCCAGTTAGGAGAGAAAGAGTTAAGCGATTATGAAAGTTATCTAAAATAACAATATACCCTTTTGTTATATCAACCGAGGGGATAATGACAACTGACCTCACAGATACCTTCAAGGCTATTAACATCCCTAAGAAAATTCTCGTGGCCTCTCAGAGGGCGGTACTGCTGCAGACCTGCCACATCACTAGAAAATTCCCTCAGGAGGCGCTGATAAAGGAACTACAATTAATTTTGTTTCTTTTTAAAGAAACTCAACCCTGACAGTGCCAGAGAATGAATACTCGTTCTTTTCTAACATAATAATAATAACAAAAAGAGAGAGAGAGAGAGAGAGAGAGAATGGCAGCGAGAATAGTTTAAAGGTTTAGTGTATATCTTTATAAGTAAGATATTGTCATTGATCAAAGGTGCATACATTGATGGAATGTCTGTTTATCAGGTGTGCTCCAGTAACAAGACGTTTAGGTTTACAGATAGAGCCACCAGAGCGATACTGGCCAGTAAGTATGTGTTCCTTAGTATTTTTTAAAAATCTATTTAAGTTCTAATCCATATAACGGAATAGAGACACTATCTGCTGGATTGTTTTTTTTTAAACGACTCACTGTGATGTTAAATAGAGATCTCCATGAGCTCGCTTCGTCTATGTTAATTATGGCAGAATATCTTATCTTCTTATCTTAAAAGGGGCACCTTTACTCTAATACTATATATTTAAGCAAAGCACTCCATTGATACAATAGTACTGAGAAGTTTTTAATTATCAAAGTTGCTTTAACCAGCTTGTATTGTTGTCTAGTTTGTCCAATAGATATTCGTTTCTAGCGCTACTGATGTTTCAATGAGTCTCACTGTGTCTTGTCTCTGTCTCTAGACATGGAGCCCCCTGAGAAACGAGATGTAAGACTCCGAACAATGTACGGCTCCTATGGCTCCTACCTCTTGGCTCGTGTGACTCCGCGCAGGTGCCTACAGGGACCCAAGTCAAACATCAATACCCAAGGTACTGTTGTTGATACCGGAATGGTGAGACTGTAGACGTATGATTGAAATTAGGGAATAAATGGAAGCTTTGGCGTTTATTTTGCACAGGCGGTAAAAGTCAGTTGATGGGTCTTACTGCTTTTGAAACCACATTGATTTCTTACACTGTTTTTAAAGCTCTGATGATTATGCCTAAAGCTGAAGCGTCTTCCAAATAAAAATCAACATAGAACTAGTTCAATAGCTCAAGCATCTGGTGATGTAAAAAACAGATCTTTATCTTTTACACAGTTTCTGGATGTTTCAATACAGCTCTAGTTCTTTTGCAGTTTCTGGGGTTTATACATGTATCAATACAGATCGGTTTATTTACGCGGTTTCTGGGGCTGGGTCAACACAGAACTAGTATTAATAACATAAGCATCTGGTAATGGGTCAACAGAGAACTAGTTTTAATAACTGGTGATGTGTCAACACAGAACTAGGTTTAATAACATAAGCATCTGGTGATATGTCAACACAGAACTAGGTTTAATAACATAAGCATCTGGTGATATGTCAACACAGAACTAGGTTTAACATAAGCATCTGGTATATGTCAACACAGAACTAGGTTTAATAACATAGGCATCTGGTGATATGTCAACACAGAACTAGGTTTAATAACATAGGCATCTGGTGATGGGCACTGGCGGATTCAAAAGGGGGGGGGGTCGGTAGGGGCGATCGCCCCCGCCCCCCACTCAGCCAACCCCCTCCCCAGGGGGAACCGGACGAATTTTAGATTAGAATTCACACAATTTGTATACGAATTTGTTACTTATGTTAATAATATATACTAATTATTTATATTTTTAACATATTTTTAGATTGTTTCGCCCCCCCCTCTAGTATGTTGGCCGATTTAATGGGGTCGGGAGGGGGCGATGGCATCAATCCGCCCCCCCCCCACAATAAACTTTTGAGTGGGGGGGGGCGGTCCAATTTATTTGTAGAAATCACAGCTTGCTAACATAATCAATTAAACATCTATATGATTAAAACTTGCTATTGATATTTTAACCGATCTTTATATCATGTCTTTCCCCTGTTGACCGATTGGGGGAGGGGGGGGGGCGAATACCTCTTTTGCCCTTCCCACCTAAACCCTTTGAGTGGGGGGGGGGCGGTCCTACTTTTATGGACAAATCATAGTTTGTGAACAAAATTAGTTGAATTAAGATATAAATTTTATATTATGTCGCTCCCCTTCTGTTATTTTGGCCGATTCGGTGGGTTAGGGGGGTATGCGATTGCCTGTACTGCCCTCCCCACTCTAGCCCTCTTAGTGGGGGGGGAGGTCCTATTTTTATGGAGAAATCATAGTTTGTGAACACAATTAGTTGAATATCTATATAATATAAACTACGTATTGATATGTGAATCCATTGTATATTATGTTGCACCACACTCTTATCTCAAATTTTATTATAATTAAATATAAAATGAAAAAGAGTTGTACCAGGTGGGAGGGGCGATACATGCAATCGCCTCCCCCCCCCCAATCAGACAAACAAACTTTTCCTATTTGAATTATAGTTAAGAAATTACAAAATAAAAAAAAATCTGTCACTAATATAATTTATACATGCTATAAAATTAAATTCCTATATCGAGTTGCCCCACCCCTATTCTTTATTAAAAAATCCAACAAAGCAATAGGGTTTATTAAAAGAAATTTCTATAAATCAAATAAGAACATAAAACTAAAATGTTATTTAACCTTGGTTAGGCCAATAATAGAATATGCATCCACCGTTTGGGACCCATCAACTCAAGAAAACATTAAGAAACTGGAACAAACACAAAATAGAGCAGTGAGATTCATAACAAATGACTAGAGTAACACCTTTAGTAAAATCACTAAATTTAGAAAGCCTTCAGGACAGAAGACTCAAAAGTAAAGTAACAATTATACATAAAACACTGAACCATAATCTTCAAACACAAAAACAAAATTTAATAAAATACTCTGAAAGACACAAAAATAAAGGCACATTCCTCGTCCCATATGCTAGGACAAATTTGTACAAATACTCCTTCTTCCCTAGTGCTATTAGAGCATGGAATGGGTTGCCTGAGCTAGCCAGAAAAACCAGTGACTTGGCAGAATTTAAGTCATTGGTTAATATGCATGACTAAATGCATGACGCGTAGGACGTAATCATCTTCTTTTTTGAAGTAACGTCTGTATTATATAAGATAAGATAAATGCAATCATTAGCAGAAATTATAAAAAGGAGCGAGGATTAATCGTTTTCACTCTATCGCCCCTCCTCTTTCCAGACATAGTTTATGTAATTTTACATGAATTTATCCTAATTATTTTAAGAAAGACTTTGCTTTGGAAAAGTTAGAATTCAAACGAAATTTTTCAGTATAAGAGTCACGATTGAGATGAGTTCGAAACCAAAATAATAGTTTCCTAGTCGCCTTTTTCAGCCTTTACTCAATCTGATATCTTCTAGTTACATAAATTTGGGACTATAACTCACAATTTACGCTTGAACTTTATTGAATATTATTTATCGAATCATTTTTTTCTTCGGCGGCGATCCTCAAAACTTTAATCTAAATATGTGGGGTATCTAATCTTTTAAAGGAACAAATCGGTTCAGTGAAGAATGCAAGAAAAACCACTGATAAATAATGAGCTGTAGATGTCAGAAGAATGCGTTTCTGCAGTGAAGATTGCAAGAAAATGCTTTTGGAGTCGGAATTCGCCCCGAACTCCATTGACTAATAATGTGCTGTAGATGTCAGGAGAATACTTTTCTAAGAATGCAAGAAAACGATTTGGGCGGCGGATCTTCGCCCCGAACCTCACCGAAAAGCATACAGCGTTCACCCAGACCCCCAAGCTTGCAAGAGAAAGACCTCAACATGACTGGGTTTTTTTCGCCGAAGGTTGAGAAACACTGCTTTTTTTTATTCTTATATATATATATATATATATATATATATATATATATATATATATATATATGCTATACGCACGTTTATGTATGAGGTTAGGGTTTACTTGGCGCTAGGGTTAGGGTTTTTAAAAAAATCGCCCCCCCCCCCCACTCCAAAGTTCTGGATCCGCTAGTGGTGATGGGTCAACACAAAACTAGTTTTATTAACACAAGCATCTGGTGATAGGTCATGCAATATCAGTCTAATATCATATACATATGTTATGAAAAATATATGCTGTATCGGTTGCGTTCTTATGTTTACATGTGCTTGTAACTCGTTTGTAAGAATGTGTTCACGAAATGTGTGTTGTGTAGTCATTCAGTGTATTAAAGCCATTCTAAGCGGACATGGCTTTCGACTCTGTTATCATTATGTTCATAACATCAGTCTAATATCATATACATCCGATGATAGTTTAATATAGAATTGATTGATTTATAAGAACGTTCTTTGTAAGTTATATTTTGTAGTAGCATATGCTGCGTTAGCTAACTTTTAGTCAGCATATACTCACTAGTTTGAACTCTCTCTCTCTCCCCTAATCGACGATGCCAGCGTTGAGTTGAACTCATTAAATTAAATCAATGTTTGATTTTTATGAACTTTACTTTAGTCTTATTTAAATAGAGCATGCTATACTTAACTCTATACCAAATAAAACAATTTCTGATAACAAATGAAAAGGTGTTTTAGGGCTTAATTACATAAGAGTAGTGAAATACTACTCAGCAATAGGAAGAATTCTGTTGAAACGTATACGTATATAATGACGGAGAGAAAGAGTT
Organism: Biomphalaria sudanica; assembly: GCA_036873155.1. Taxonomy (NCBI): domain Eukaryota; kingdom Metazoa; phylum Mollusca; class Gastropoda; family Planorbidae; genus Biomphalaria; species Biomphalaria sudanica. The sequence goes on from JAZGLO010006697.1 coordinate 1,248,997, forward strand.
AAAAGTACATTCTCAATTTGAGAAGTCACGCAAATAAGCAAGTTAAATTTCTATTACTTCCCTTGTTTAAATAAATAAATAAGTGCTCTCCCTTTGCTTTCAGGCAATGGTTTTAGATGGTGCTACCCTCAAACAGAAAACAACTTGTGCTACGTAATTGAACGAAATCCAAGGTGCTAGCGACCAGGGTTGTGTTGAACCTAGACCAACCGTTCTAGAAGGCCTGAACACTGACCTGCAACGTCACAGCCTGTGGGCAGTTTTGACCAATAGCTCGTTGCCACAATGTACAAACCTGCTATTGGTCTAAACTGCCCACAAACTGTGACGTTGCAGGTCAGTGTTCACGCCTGAACTTGTATGTGACATTGGAGCCGAGAAGATAGATCAGGATCTATAAAGAATAATGTTACCTTTGCTGGGCTAACCTTTTGGGACGCTGACCACTTCGCCGTGACACTTCCCATGGAGGATAACTTTAATTGTTTTGCTGCCAAGAAATTTCTTCGACAACTACAAAATCAAATGAAATCTTGCGACTTTAAATACAAATTAGCGTTGGCAATTATGAGCTTTTTATGTTCAGAAAATAATTTGTATGGGCCTTATAAACTTTGAAACATGTGAATCAACTATTTACCTCATCACGGCCCAATTCTTTACCCCGTTTCCGATTAGTTATCATCATACCTTTAAGACATCAGACACAATCCTAACATAACGTCTCTGTACCGTCACGTCTGCAAACTATAGAGAGACTGGTTGGTTGTAATAAAGATGATCAATTGTCTTCTGATTTGTTTAACCATTGTTTGATTTGTGTGTGTGTGTGTGTATGTGTGTGTGCATGTATGTGTGTGTGCATGTGTGTGTGCATGTGTGTGTGTGCTCGCGCGTGCTCTCTTGCTTTTAATGTTATCCAAACTTTCACTTTTGTCTTTATCAATTTTGATTTTTTTTCCCTTGTAAACGAATTTTTAAACAAGGTTACAAAAGACAGTTTGTTTGGAAACACAAACTCAAAATCGGCCCCCCGAAGTGGTCCATCCAGGCAGGTTTCAATATTTTCAGAAAGAATATCAAAATGAAATTCATTCAAAGGCAAATGACAGAGAAGAATGGAGTAAGAAGGTTGACCGATCGTATGTGGTGCCCCAACGGTCCAGCAAACCAAGGGATAGGTGACAGTGAAGGCGAGATGTCAACCTGGCCTAACTGATGTCGTCTAATGGTTATCTAATTGATCTTTTTGGTTTGGAAAGGGTCAATCATTTATTCAAACCCTCAAGGAGAAAAAAAAATTCATTTTATTTTGCACCCTATGCGCGCATGGCGGTGCTTCATGAAAAACTACTTAATTGTTGTTTTAAATTATGTTCCACTTATGTACACATTATATAGATTTTTTCCCCTTAAAAAAATAATTTTAATGTAGTTTTTAATATGACAAAACTTACTTAACTTAGCAATATATTTGTAACAATAAAAAAATAACATTTTTTGACAAATTTTTAAAAACCGTTTTGATTACTAAATAGCCTCCCGTGTTTGTTACTATTAATAGTGAATAGTTGTAAAAATGGTGTATTTTTATGAAGAAAACTACTTGCATAGTTGATTTTAAAAATTAAAATTTTCGCTTTCAGAAAAAAGTAGCCGTTGTACCAGAACTTTGCAAGGTCTAAAATATGATGTCGGATTTTCAATATCTTTTCCAGTTTACGAGATCTAAACTGGACGGTCGGACAGACAGACAGACCATAAAAAAAAAAAACTAATACTGTCTCCCTTTCGGGGGCCGCTAAAAATCATCTAATTATCTTAAAATCTAATCGACAAACTCTAAGGTGATTTTAGCGAAGCGATTAGATCGTAAAACTAAAGGCAAAATTTACTATTTAAAATCAAACTTCAAAATCAAATAAAAGAAACAAAAATTATAACCTGCAAAAATGTTGGGGGAAAAAAAAAGGAATACATCTTTGATTTTTTTAATTGGATTCTTTTCATATTGTTTTGATAAATATATCAGATAGATCAATATAGATTGAACGAAATGTTTTGCCTCGTTGATCTATTTATTTTTGTACAATCATGTAAACGGAAGCGAGGAACTACTCACCCTAAAGCTGGGAACATCAGACCTCTTATAGTAAGTAATTAGCTGGAAACACTTTAACTAAATATTTCTTGATAGCAGGGCTGCAAAAATATGACCAGGCGACAAATCATATCAGTTTGAGGATCGCAGCATTCGTAGGCTACTTTGGCATTCAGCTATTTTGTAGGGGACATAATAACGCCAAACATGAATACCTTTGGATCGAACTTTTTATTTGCCAAATTATCTGGGCAAAACAAGAGATATTAAATATGTAAAATAATGTATAGATGGAAAGGTCATAAGGTCACGATGATAAGAGAATCTATGCTGCTTTCTTCTCTAGCCTAACTACTTGACAATCTAGAATAGTGTCACGTGATTTATATTTATAAGTGTATCAAGTAAACCCTAATGTATACAAGTACAGAGAAATATACACAGACAGCTAACACATTTTTAGCTTGGGTTTAAGAAAAATGATGCTTGGGGGCTAATTTTAATTAACCCACAAGACTTGTGACATGGTATGCATTGATCCGAGTTTTTATCTTCGTGAGACTTCCGTAGGCCCAGAATCTTCTGGACTTTCTTGGAATCCAAACTTGATACACCTAGATGGAAATAAAATAATATTTAATCAAAATAACACCATGTGTCACTGTCGATGTAGTGATTTGTTAATGCATTGCTTTCTCTCTCACCAGTTGTTTATATATATATATATGTATATTTCGTAGTCATACCAATCCATGTTTTGCATCATATGTATGTTACTATGTAAATAGCATTTTTTTATTCCTAGTTGACCTAGCATGAAATATTAGTTTATCTTTTCTTTAATTTTCCACCACCTTGCATCATCTGTTTAATTTCTTTATTAATTAATGCTACGGCCTTTGTAAGTGATCTCCATCTGCCTCGTTCTGAAGCGCCTTTGATCTCTTCTGTGTGAGTCAAAGCAAGTTGGCGCCTGAGCTGGTCTTAAAGCCTTTCCGTGGGACATATCTGCTACGTCGACCACCAAAAAAAAACAACCTGTATTCGGCATGCATTCTCGTCCTCCATACGGAATTGTGCCCAGCCCAGCGTAATTGGGAAACATATTTGAGACACCCCTCCCAAAAAAAAAAAATCCACTTCCGTGGACAGACGTGGTAAGAAGAGAACCTAAATCGATCACCCGCGGACGATAGTTATGTCTCCTCTCCGCTGGATGTGGCAAAATATGTAGGTCGCAGCTGGGGCTGCTTAGCCACGTTAAATACTGCAGAGAACACACCCTGCTAACACCAGCTACCAATGTTTCAAGGCAGGCACATGATTGGAATCCGCGAGGAAAGTGGGCAGACCCAAGCAAACCCGGAAGAGGTCAGTTATCAGTGAAGCTGAGGATACTTGAATGACATGGGAGTAGATGACGAAAGCTGCTCAGAAACGAGTTAGGAGTAGAGGTGTGAAGGCGGCCCTACGCTCTCCTGGGAGTGCACAGGATTAAGTCATTACTATTCGGGTTCGAAAAAAAGGCTTATAAATATTAGTGTTGATTTGTTCTTTTATCAACACTTAGAAGCTAAATATGCCAAGCGAGCCAACTCCACTTCAACCGTTGAGAAGATCTAGCAGTACCAGTCTAGTACAGCACCCACCGTCTGTAGAGCGGATCATTCCTCCAGCCGGGGTGCAGCAAATTGACTACGTACTTGTCAAATTTCGAATGAGATTGAAACGGCACATAGAGAGATTCCTGTGAATAAGATAAAGGGAAATAATTAATTACCAGTAATTAATTGACTAATTGGTTCCTTTTTTTAATTGATTCATGTCTTGTCTAGGCGAATGAATAATTGTATGAAGTTTCAGCTTGATCCGAGAATGGGTGTGGGAGAAAAAAGGTGTACACACTTTTTACCAGACAGACATAGTAAAGTGATAGAAGCTTTGTAAAAATAATAATTAGTTACTTTCTATCTTTATGTATTTGCTAAAGTATTTTCAAAAATTAGATTTAAGTCTATACAGAAAGAAATATGTCACTTTGTGACAACTGACCAGTTATAAATCTTGTTGTATTTTAATTAGCGTAACAAGTTATTAAAGTATAAAAACAAAAACTATTATTTTTACGCCCGCCAAGGTGTTTCATAATTTATTTTTGGCAATATCATGTTTTAGATGGCGGATTTACATATTGGCTTAAAAAAGCAATCACCAAAGCAATTCTTGATGCCACTCGTGACGAAGTTATTAGACTTAGAAAACTAAGATGCTTCATAACAAAAATTCATTAAGGTTGTGCTACAAAACTAGGATTGCCGAAGAGATAAATCAAATAAAAACAATATTAAAATTATTAATTCAAACTGGAAGAAATGAACGAAATTAAAATGTGATGCTTACATTGAGACCGAAAGGAATTTTGGAAGCCATATGTAGGTCTGCAGATGACCGAAATGGTTGGAGTGATGCAGTCATGCTTGTCTGAAAGTATATAAAATTTATTAGGTGTTTTTTTCTTGCTTAGAAATATTTTTAAAGAGTTAAGCATCTTTTTCAGAGTATGCGATCTATAGAGCAGATGATGTAAAGATCTGTTTCTATACGGGGTTGACATTTAACAAGGGTGCCATGTGGTCAGCAAAACGACCGTTGAACGATCAACCTTATTATATTACTTTCCCCAACTAATGTCAGGCATCCATTAAAGTTGGATGGACTCATGGGCGTCCTGAAAATTCAAACACCGTCTTAACTGACATTCGGATTCGAACCCACGATCCGTCAGTTCGGAAGCCAAGCGTTTACCACTCGGCCAGATCTGCTTGTTTTTAGTGTTACTTTTGGTTTTATGATTGCTTGGGTAATGCTGGTGACCGCGATTACTAGAATAGGCCTATATGTCAACATTATAAAGAATGTTCAAAATATGTCTCAATTGTTACTGTCAAATGGCTGCTGTTTCTCTAATGTCTCTGTCAAGTGTCACTGCTGATTTTTTTAATGTCTCTGTCGAATTTTACTGTTCACTCTTTAATGTCTCTTCAAATGTCACTGCGGATTCTTTAATGTCTTTTCAAATTTCACTGCTCATTCTTCTATGTCTCTGTCAAATGTCCCTGCTGATTCGCTTAAGTCTCTACCAAATGTCACTACTGTGTCACTATTGTCACTGTCAAATGTTTATCACGTGACACTGCCTCTGTCAGTGAAACCCTAGATCTGACAGTCCTAATAAGTGTACATAGGCTTACGTGTCCTAATACAATTAAGCCTCAACCCGTATTAATAATTCTTTCGGAGGTTATAAAGTTTACATAAATCTCTACTTTGGGAAGGCATTCTCGCGTGTGATTACTTCACATACTTCAGGACGGCTTTGGGGAAAAGCAGACGGGGGTTACTGTCCAGCAACCCAGGGCCAACAAAGCCGGCTGTTGAAGGTAGCCCTCCTAAGTATAGTAATTTACACCTGATTCTCGATGTTTCGTCGAAAACAAATCTCGCAAAGCCCCATTCGTTAACTAGGAAAATTTTTATTTTTTTTTATAAATTGTATTTGACCTGTAACAAATTACTATAATCTTTGTTAAAATATTTTTTTGGCAATAAATTTTGAAAAGGACTTACAGGAAAAAAAAAAAGTTTGCACAAGTCTACTCACCGTCTCATAACCTTTGACCTGGTTAATCATTTTCACATCCAACTTGTCTTCCGTTTTGATTTTAGGCAATACCTTATCTGTCAGCATAATTATAGAATTATAACAAATAACAAGCTAAATATTTTAATTTAAAAAAAAAAACATAACTTATCTAATAGAAAGAACTCCGCACTTTCAACTATATCTCTCAATAATGTAGGATATTTCCCTTATTCATTATCTAACACAATAATTAATTATTAATTTTTTTATAATAATTGTTAATTTTATTAATTGATTTATGTTTTGTTAGGTATAATAAATAATTGTTTAACGTTTCAGCTTGATCCTATAATGTGTGTAGGAGAAATAAAGTGTTCAATTATCTAAGGGCACAAACCCTACATATTTAGCCGTATCTGTGAAAACTGAAAGATTTATTTCCCTTTTGGGTATCAAACAAAATAATTTATTACCAATAACTAATTGACAAAATGTTTTTTTTTAACTGATTGGTGTCTTTCCTATGCCAATGAATATTTGTGTACCAACATTTTACCAGATAGACAGAGTGAGTTGATATAAGCTTAGTAAAAAGACTTATAGCAATTACAGATTGTCGTAAAACTAGTGCTGTCTGAGAAAGCTAAACTAATACCCGTACGTGTTGTTGTTTTTAAAGAATTCCATGTTTATGAAAAAAATTGTTCACATATTTTCTTATTTAAATATTGAGATGTTACAAAAGGATTCTAGACATCATATACAAAGATTTTATTACAAACGCGGAAAGGCCTCGTGCTGACCTTCTAACCACTGGAAAAAACAACAACACACATTTGGGATGTAGGGCCATATAATAAAATCTCCAGAGCTAAAAACAACTTTTATGCAGGGAATAGTACCATGAAATAAAAGGAGAGGCAGTGGAAGCTTTTAGAGGAATACATTAAGGAATGGACAGGGGCGTCTCTGGAAGAAATCTAATCCTGGCAAAAGACAAAGAAATGGAGAAAGAAGGTCGAATAATCATGTGTGATGCCCCAACAGTCCAACTGACTAAGGTACTTAGAGTGTCCAAGTACAAAATTACATTTGGTTCGTAAGGTCGCTCAGTTTGCCATGGCGGTTGTTGATTGGCTCTTTAAGTTTAAACAGTGCCTTTCCACTATCTGTTTCATAGGCTTGATAATTAACTGCTTTAACTGAAACAATTTGCGGTTCTATTAAAAAGCGATATAAAAACTCAGAAAGTATTTTTACTAAAACTTATGTTCAGCGCAATTAAATACTTTAATTGTTTCACCGCTATTTAATAGCTTAAATGTTTCAACGCTATTAAGATATTTGTATGTTGCACCGCTATTAAATAGCTTAAATATTATTATAACCTAGATGTACAACAATTCGCTTGTGAAGTTATGTGTAGAGCTGCTTCCCATGTATATTGTATACTAAATGTTGATATAATGATGCAAGTAGTAGAAATAGTTGTTAATGTATAAAAACAACATTTATAACAGGGGCCTCGCAAGCACCCATTAAATTGGGCCTCGCATTTCGTGTGGCCGGCCCTGGCAACTGACACTGTTCGGACACCATGATAAATAGATTACATAAAACCTACAGTTCATCGTGTGTGACAGCCACTGACAGGCAGTGGCAGAGAATGCGTGAAGCTCTTGTCGGCGGCTGCACCTCAATTATACCCATTTCAGTCCCTCGGGAAGACGAAAGCGATTCTATTCATTGACGATGGAAAAAGCAAGACAGCCCCCGTTCATCAACATTACACTTTGCATCGAGTTAAGAAATGGGGGGGGGGGGGTGGCTCCCCTTGACGGCTACAAAAGGAAAACTCACATGACATTCTGTAGATGTCCATCTCCTTGGCTGTTCTCCCCACAGAGCAAGGTCCAGCGGAAGTGTATCGGTAAGGGTAGCGATCTGGAAGTTTTGGAATGGGCAGTTCATCTTTGCGTAGGAATACGGCTTTCTTCTGCGGCACTGTGTCCTGGTATATATATGAAGACAATCTATCAAGCTAGTTTTAACGGTTAGGACTAAACATGGCTCTAGGACTTATGCATTTCAACAACATCCTCATTAAATTCACACACACAAAGATGTAGCCTATTTACATTCCGCACACACACACACAAAGATGCAGTCTATTTACATTACACCAACACACAAAGATGCAGCCTATTTACATTCCACATACACATACAAAGATTCAGCCTATTTACATTCCGCAAACACACAGACACAAATATTTATCCTAATTATATTCCACACACACAAAGATGTAGTTTATTTACGTTACACACACACACAGTAAAGATGTAGCCTATTTACACTCCACATACACACAGAGATGTAGCCTATTTACATTCCATACACACATACAAAGATGTAGCCTATTTACATTACACACTCACACAAATCTAGCCTCTTTACGTTTCACACACACGCACATACACACAGATGTAGCCTATTTACATTCCACAAACACACGCACAAAGATATAGCTTATTTACATTCCACCAACTGAAGTCTGGGTAAGGATTCTTGTTAAAATCTTCTTTACACAACATTAGTTCCCCCAGGCTGTGTTTCTGTCCAGTGGTCATTGTTTCATACAACTAAGTTGTCTTCGCACATTGACCAAGTTTTGTTTTTTTACTTCAAAGCCAAAATCACAAGCCTGGATGAAGCTGCTGAAACGAAAAATTAATCAGTTTATTTTTTTTTTCTTGGATATCAAATTGTATTTCTTGCATTAAGTGTTTGCTTGTGTGTCGCCTCTCTGATTGTCATTTGATATTTGTAACTTGGTCGCTATGTGTCTTTGTATGTGTGTTACTCTGTAAATAAGTCCTTTGTCAAAAGCAATGCTGGATTTTACTATAGGCAACACGCTATAGCATTGGGTCCCCCACATCAAACATTGTTTTGAACAAAGGAATGTATTGGCTTATGGCTTATGGTGATTAAAAGGGATCCCATATCTTATCAATACAGAAGTTACTTCAAAAAAGATGATTACGTCCTTCGCGTCATACATCTAGACATGCATGTTAACCAATGGCTGGCTCAGATAACTTAGGGTCTCATCAAGTCTTCGTCCGGTCCTTGTCATGAGTTGACCACGTGACATTGCCGGTCGACTAGTAAACAATAAAACAGAAACCTTAATGAGTTTGAAACTTTTTGGTATAACTTATAGATTACAGATTTTTCTTTAAAAAAAAGATAGTTACGTCCTACGCATTTCATGTGTCACTCTAGCCATACATGTTGATCTGTGACTTAAAACATGCTAAGGCATTGGTTTTCCTGGCTGACTAAGGCAACCCATTCCATTAAAAGATTAGAGAATGCAGAACGGTTAGAGAGGCACTTATTTTGTTGTGAAACGCTCTTGTTTCGTCCTAGTACATTCTCAAACACGCGAATCGTATATGAATATATCATAAACCATTATTTAAAATATAAATACAAATCTCCTTTCATTAAATATCGGATGCGTCAGAGCTATTATTATAATTATTATCAGAATTTCCGTCATTAATTTAATGACTTCATACTAAGCATAAATTTGCCATTAAACACAATAATATGAAAATATCGATTTAGATAAAGATTATTATTTTTTATTACATAATATATAAGTGTATAAAGTGTAGTATTTTCAGATCTATGTTATTAAAAATAAACAAAAACTTACTTTTTTTTCTATACAAATCGCAGAAAGTAGAACTCTATACCCCCATTGAGTTGTGAATAAGTTGGGAGCTTTACAATATCGCGGCTGTGTGTGTTAAATTTAATATCTATTAAGTATTGTTAAGAGCTTTTTTTTCTGCATTATATCAATGTTTTCTAACTTAACCTCTCTCATCCATCTTTTTCGTTGACTGTCAATGAAACCATCAAAAGACGGGAAAGGGAATGAAAAAAAATAAATGAGAGTGCCATCAAACGTCCATGCCGATCAGCAAAATAATTATGCCAAACACAGCCTCGAAGACATCAAAGCAGTGTTGAAGTCCATGCCGCTAGTGCATAGCAAAAAGTACAGTCTAACGTTTTGCAAATGTTAATGATAATACGTACAGTGTATAGAGTACATTTTTTTTATATTCTTGCTGATTTTCAAACAAAATTAATTATAATATAAAAAAATAATAATAAAACACAAAAAGACTTGTTCGGGCATATGTGTCTTGCTGCTGTCATTTTTTTTTTTAAAGTTGTCTGCATTAAAAAAAATTATTTGGTCACGACCAGACCGGACCATTTGGTGCCGGCCTACCGTGCACTTGCCCATTTGCCCATATAGCCAGTCCGCCCTTGCTGTAGATCCTGTGAAAAAAAGACGAAGGAGCTCCCATTATGACGATTAGACAGGGCTACGTTTTACAACGATTTTTGCCCTGTTGACGTTAACTTAGCACATATTTGTGAACCTGCTAGACATTTTTTAAATGTACATAATCTAACCATATCTTATGTAATACAGACGGTAATTTAAAAAAAAAGAAGCTATCTAGTATAATCTAGACTTTCTAGAGCTAGCCAGAAAAACCAGTGACTTGGCAGAATTTAAGTCATTGGTTAATATGCATGACTAAATGCATGACGCGTAGGACGTAATCATCTTCTTTTTTGAAGTAACGTCTGTATTATATAAGATAAGATAAGAAGATTATAGATATGATGATTGAATGGACCTCATTCACCAATCGTAAACAAACAACATTTTGCCACTATACAAATTAAGCAATCCATAAAGGCTGTCACGTGAAACGTAATTTTCATTGTTTTATCAATATTATCACGTGAGTGGCTAAATGTTGTTTGTTTACGATTGGTGAATGAGGTCCATTGATTGATGCCTAGAGTGACTAGAGCATTATTTTAAAAAAAGATTTCTTTTTCTGAATCTGAGAATTTAAAAAAAAATGCAGGCAACAAATACCCAGCTGTGACCTAGAATAGATCCTAGATCTAGTGTCATGCTTCTAGAACTACACATAGGCCTATAGTGTCATGCTTCTACAACCACACATAGGCCTATAGTGCCATGCTTCTAGAACTACACATAGGTCTATGCTTACACACAAGCACAGTGACTTATGTTTTTTTAGATCTAGCATTTGCATTCTACCTGATATCCTTCCAAATATGGGTTTCCTTAAAAAAAAAAAGTTCTTGCTTGTTTATTCTTCCTGAAAAAATGTATTAGAGGGTGTTTTTTTTTTTTTTCTAATTTCCGAACTATTTATAGCAAAACCTATTTATAGTTATTACATAAAGCGCGTTCTAACTTCGACCACTTCTTTTATTAATCCACGCCTTAGATGCCAACCTTTCATGATCTTCACAAAGAATTACGTTGATCCTGTCATTGGTTCATTTAGGAGCTATCAATCTTCTCCTATTATGCAGATTGACCCCAACCTTTTTTGTGTCTGTTGTTTGTCTTCTTTATTTTCTTGTAGCTGATGAAGTAACGATAATATAAGACCTATATATTATTAATCCTATCTAGGTCCTGCTATACAGGCATGATGTTTATTGGTAATGGTACCATGTCGGTAGAGGCCGGTGTGGACAGTATAGAACCAATAATTACTATTCAACAGCTGCGCTGGGTGGGTCACTTATCCCACATGGGAGACGAACGCATGCCAAAGGCGATCCTCTTTGGCGAGCCTAAAGAAGGACGACGTAACAGAGGTACTCCCCTCGCCTGTAAACGCTATAAAGATCAACTCAAGGGCCATTTTGCCCTCACTGGCATAGAGAAAAGTAGTTGGTAGCAGATGGCCTCTGAAAAACACTTGGGGAGCTTTCACAAACGCCATTGGACACACATTTAAGTATCAAAGAAAAGCCATTGGACACACATTTAAGTATCAAAGAAAAGCCATTGGACACACATTTAAGTATCAAAGAAAAGCCATTGGACACACATTTAAGTATCAAAGAAAAACCATTGGACACACATTTAAGTATCAAAGAAAAGCCATTGGACACGCATCTAAGTATCAAAGAAAAGCCATTGGACCCACATTTAAGTATCAAAGAAAAGCTATTGGACACACATTTAAGTATCAAAGAAAAGCCATTGGATACACATTTAAGTATCAAAGAAAAGCCATTGGACACACATTTAGGCCTAAGTATCAAAGAAAAGCCATTGTTGAAGACAAGAGCAGAAGACTAATAGAAAACTTAAATAGACATCCAGTGGAAAATGGCTTTGCAAGCGTCACTTGTGGAAACATATGTAGGTCGCAACTGGTTTTGCATAGTCATGTGAGACACTGCACTCATCCTAAATGTTTGGAATCGAAGACATTGCCATTATTATTATTTAATTGGTAAAAAGTGTTTATCAGTATCGCGTGAAATACAGACTTTAGTTAAAAAAAAGATGATCACGGCATACAGGTACGTGTTTCTAAGTCAATCTAGTCATGCATGTTAAATTCTGCCAAATCATTGGTATTCCTGGCTGACCCAAGCAACCCATTCCATGCTCTAATAGCACCAGGAAAGAAGGAGCATTTGCACAAAATGTGTCCTAGCATATGGAACGAGGAATGTGGCTTTATCTTTGTGTCTTTCGGAGTATTTTATTATTCTTGTAGCAGTATGCTTATTTTCCAATAGTTTAAGGTTTAATGACATCAGTCACTAGATCAAGCAATATTTAGATTTCTAATACAAACTGGGATAAACAAACTGATAGAATGGGGTTATGTATACTTTAAAAAAATTTTTTTTAGATGTAGTCTCTTTCTTAGTACCTCCTACCCATGCCATATAGGCCTACTCCCATCTTTAACCAATCAGATTTCTGTCCTTTTACAAGTTATTGACACTTAAGGGGATAGCCTCGCCGTTACACTTAAGATTATAACTTATTGGTTTTAGATATCAGCAAATCCTAAATGTAGCTCTAGCCAATTAAAATCTGTATCTAGATCTATAGCATAGACATAGTTTTAAATATACTAGGAGGGGGAACAACTTTTCAAAACTGTTCGAATTCTTTGTTTAAACTTACTGATTTCCCTTGTTCAGGAAAGCTACACATATACATGTCAGTGGTGGCCAATCTCCTAGCAACCGTCACTGTTTCGCTGTGTAGTAAAAGAAACGAACAAGCTGTGGAGGGAACCAACTTTTTGAGGTTTTGTGAGTCAAGAATTAGTTGTATTTCTCACTGAAGCGCGATTTATCTCAAATTCTATAAAAATGTCAGACATAGATTCAGAAGAAATGGACGAAGAGCAAATTTCATTGGGTGTAAGTTTTATACCAATTAATGTAATATATTTATTTTTGAAGATCGGTGATTAGTTTGCATATACAATATACACTTATACACTAGTAACACTATACTCACTATACAGATTGATATCGATTCTAAGTATGTTTACTCATTTTAGAAATTTCTGATCGTTATCAGAAATTCCTCATGATGATCATGATTATTTTAGACTTCATCATTATTATAAAATTAATTACAAAATAACTAGAACAGAACTTTAACAGTTTTATTAAAACTTTGATTGTAGTATAAATTTTATAATTCTAGATCTAGTTAGACTATTGTTAATTGTACTTTGGCTAAGATGAAAAGTGCAATGGATTGCCAATGGACTGGTCCTACTTTTGAAAAAGATCATATTCGTTTCAATATAATTTACTTACTAGCTCCATAAAACACTTTCAATATGACAATGGTCTCTCTTTTTATGTGAACCACTTTCCATATAAGAGAGGCTTAAATTAGTATCACTGTTTAAAGAAAAAAGATTTTAATAGACTGGCTAAAGGCTATAGCACATTTGTCTACCTTCAAAGGAGTGGAACAGATCTATGTGACAATAAAAATTCATGTTTCTTAAATAGTGACTTTTTCACAACCTTTTTGTTTGGTTTTGAGATAGCTACTTGGTCATGTCTATGCATTTTTGAAAAATGAGAAATTTGTAAAACACAAAAAAAAATGCATATAAAAAATATGTAAATGTAAAAAAAAAAAAGTGAATTAAATTCATTTCTTTCAGTAACAAATTTTAACTATGTCATTGTTTGTGGCTTAAACAGTTACATTTACATTTCCTAGTATATGATGAGTAAACTGAGGGAATTCAAGCTGGTTTTAAACTTCAGATTGACACATTCAATGTTATGGCCGATAAATAAACAAAAGCATCACTTATTTTAATCATTGGAATACTTTAATTCTTCCCAATTTATAAAGTTTTTTTCTTTTCTTTTTTGTCCCTTTTTTTTTTTTCAAAAGACTTATGAAGGCGGCAGAAATGAAAGAGAAGAAAGACATGGCCAGGGAAAAGCAACTCTTCGAAATGGAGACACATACGAAGGAATGTATGAAAATGGCAAAAGACATGGAAACGGAGTATACAGGTTCAGTAATTCTGTTCATGGCTCCTTTTAAAAAATATTTTCCAAACAAAGCAGTATATCATTGATATGACATTTTATTTTACTTCTATTGTAATGGGTGCACATAGTATTGTGTTTGTGATTTCTAAAGTAATTCTTCCAAGGTAAATTAATTTTGGGAAATATGGGATTATTTCTTATGAATTATAATCCAACTCTGATCCTTGTGACACTTTTCATTAACCGTTGGGCTCAGACAAAGAAGAGTTCTATGTCATCTGATCTACACATCCATGTTTCTTTCTTTTGTGTAGTAATATAAAGCAGTAACAATATTTTTTTTAAATCCTTGTTTGTTTATTTTTTTAAATAAATTATCAAAGTTACAGATTTTTGTAAGGAAATAAATACTATTTATTAAATTAATTTAATCTACAAAAATGAAACCACATTCAACAAGCTTTGGTCATTTTAAATTAAGCTAATTAACTGTGTGGTCAAATCTTATTTCCTATGAATACAAAGATCTCTGTGGAGTCTTTTCTTTTGAAAAACTGATTAAACTTATTCATAATGCAGGAGAATATGCTAATTACGACTTTCCCATGTCTGATATACAAGCATTTATATTGCCTACATAATTCATTATACTAGTCTACAGTAGCCTATTATTACTTCCCTTTATAATTAACTTAAAATAAAAAAATATAAATATATATTGTTAAGTTTATGAGTACTTGCACAATGTAAAATATAGTTTCTGCTAATGTTGTCAAAAACTTTTATTTGGTTTTAGATTTAAAAATGGAGCAAGATACCTCGGAGAATATTTAAGGCACAAAAAACATGGTCAAGGAACATTTATCTACCCTGATGGATCCAAATATGAAGGTCAGTTCCTGTTTTTAATTTTTTTTTCCTTTAAAGTTGTTTGCAATTTTTATAATGTTCAATAATTTTTATATAAAAATTTCAATGTCTTGATCATTATTGATATATATTGATTATATAAACATTAGAATTATTTAGGCCTCAGAAATGATGTTTACAGATTTAATGAATCTGTTCATGGCTCCTTTATTGAAATCTCATTCTCATTAAAGGTTTAATGTTGTATCTTGTATAGCATTCTCTCTTTAAATTCTCTGCTTTTTAAAATGAGCAATACTTGTACTTCTTGGTAAAGGTCCTATTTCCAATTGGTCACAGAAAGACAACATAGTTTAATAATATAGAGTAAATAAAATACTAATGTTGTGTATCAGTGTCTTGTGTTTGTAAAAAGAAACAGGATATCTATCTTAATGTTTAACTTGGACCATACACAGTGGCATTAGAGCATGGGACAAGATGCCTGAATCAGCTAGGAAAAATCAATGACTTTGTAGAGTTTTTAAGTCTCTAATTAACATACATACACGACTAGATTGACACATGAATAGGATATGATTATCTTATTCTTTGAAGAAAAAAAAAAGTTAAGTTCCCCTTTCAGACCTTGTGGTCTATAGGGCAGATGATGTAAAGGTCATCTGTTTCTGTTAACTAGGGTGTCATGTGGCCTGCACAGCGACCAACTGCGTTTACTTTTCCCCAACTAACGTCAGGTACCTATTAGAGCTGGATGGACTTAGAGGCATCCGAAGACCCCCAAATTAAAATTCCCAGTTTTCCCCAGGATTCAAACCCCAGACACCGGTTTGAAAGCCAAGTGCTTTACTGCTGAGCCACAGCGACTCCATAGTATTTTTTGAAGAATTATCTGTAATTTAAGATATTCTGCTCTGCTATGGTCACTTAAACCTAGAAGAGGATTTAAATTAAATTAAATTAAACTTAAATTGTTCACAACAAACTGTAGGTACAAACCATAAAGGTGGTTACCAATAAAAAAAAATGTAAATCATATTTCTTGTTTTTACAGGGAGCTGGGTGGAAGATCAGCGAAGTGGTTTTGGTAAATATTACTATGTGAATGGTGACACATATGAAGGTGAGTGGCAGAACCACGTACGGCATGGCAAAGGAACCTATCTGTATGCTGCAACTGGTACGAACTATGTCGGCTTATGGAACAATGGCAAATGGGAGGGACAAGGAGAGTTGGTACATGCAAACCACAAGTTTGTTGGACTTTTTAAGGAAAACAGAGTAAGTCTTTGCATGCTTTTTATTTGTGGAGAGTAGAGCATTTATCATGCACACTTTTACAATGGTTTAGTGTTGTCTTTTTTTTAACTTTCCATTCTATTTTTTTGTTCTTTCCATCTAATTAAGTCTAAAGTGTTTCTATTCTGTCTGTAGCAAAATTTCATCTAATAAATTCTTTTGTTTTGTTTTGTAAGTTTCAAACATTCCTTTAAAATTATTAGAATATATCCTAGCCAAAACTTCCTACAGGATGGCAGTTTGATGAAAGTGGGTAGGATCAAACTTGGGACCATCCTCACAACAGTCCTAACCACATACCACACACCAAATGACCAGCTAGTTATCTAATTTTTGAAATGCTCAATGAAACATGCCTAGAAAAGTAAATTGAGGTCCTAGTGACCATTTTGAGATGTGTAATGGACAAAATCACTATGGCAACTAACTTTCAAAATTATTTAAAGACATGTTCACCCCATTATAAAAAATATTACATCATACAATATGGATGACTGCATTGTCATGTTGTATGGACTACAGTCACGATGGCTATGGGTTTGAACTGTGCCTGCCACCATCCCTGCCGTCCTGTGGAAGGTTTGGCTAGAATATAAAAATCTTCAACACTGAAGTTGCATCCATGACATGTAAAAGAAAATAAAGCATAAATGTACTTATTTTGTAATCATTTCCATACTCAATACTTGATTCTGTTTATATTCCCTTTTAGCCCGAAGGCAAAGGAAAATATATTTTTGATATTGGATGTGAACAACACGGAAAGTATGTGATTGTGCCATCTGAAAAAGATGACAAGGGAGAAGATGATGAGCCTTCAGCTGCGGCTACAACAAAATGGGTTGCGGGTGAAGTTCTACCTGTGCATATCAAGACAGCTGAAGAGGAAGAAGAGGAAAGAATGTTGGCAGAAGCTGAGAAGATTAAATTGCAACTAGGTATGGTTGAATAGCTGGGCTTTCCTTCACCTTCATCATATTCCTTGCCCTTCATTATCTATTATTTTCTAATTATTATTAGAAGTTTGTGATTAAAAAACACAAACAAGCAACAACGGCAATGTCCTTGATTCCAAAGATTTGGGATGAGTGCAGTGTTTCACATGACTACTCAAACCCAGTTGCGACCTGCATACTTTTCTGCATCTTATACAGACAAAGCTGTTGTCTGTCAGACATCTATTTAAGTTTTCTTTTTGGCTTCTGCACCTGTCTTCATACAAGATTAATGATGATTGCAGTATTTCACATCAACCCAGTTGAGACTTGCATATTATTCTGCATCTCATGCAGACAAAGTAATTGTCCACAAGGGGTCCATTTAAGTTTTCTTTTGAAAAACTGATTCTCTGCTTGTTTTCAAACTAGAAGTATCAATGAATAAAACATTTAAAAAAAACAACTTAAGATAACATTCTGATATTTTTCTAATGGTATCACACTGGGGATGCTATCTCTGAAAAGGTGCAGCTTTCCTGTTATGTCCTAGGCTAAATCCTATAGCATAAAGCTCAGTTGCCCAACCTTTTTGGCACAGGATCTTTAGAACATTTCTGAAACTAGTGTCACAAGCCACAGTAGCACAAAAATTTTTATATGCACTTACATAATATTGTGGTGGTTGCAGAATAGGAATTGGAAAAATCTCCTTTTAGTTAGTGCAGCCCAGGAATAGAGGAACTGCACACTAAGTATATAGTAGTAATGGTCACTGGTATTGTGGGACTTCAGACAGGACTTAGGTGAAGAGCTCCTGCTTCATGCCTGTCTGGAGAAATCCTTCCTGATGTTAAAGCAATAAGGGCGACACATAGACACTCCAATTTCCAAATGGACTTTTTAAAAAGTATATTCAATAGTAGCTCTTTTTTTATTGGATCTGACTGGTTACTATGTTGACCTTGCTTTAATAGCTACCTGAAAGCTACTAGGAAAAATAAAAGGGTAATAGGCGATCCAAAGGCAGACCCAGAATGCGATGGATTGATGATGAGAAGGCAGATCTGCAACAGCTTGGGGTTAGGGCATGAAGACAAAAGTCCCAGGAGAGATCTGAATGGAGGGATGTGTTGAAGCAGACCAGAGCCCTCCATGGGCTGTAGCACCACTGAGATGGATGGATGGAATAGTTATTGTGCTAATTGCAGGCTTCTAATTAATAGGTCATAGAAATGAATTAACTATCATTTTATAAACTTTATAGACCTTTAAGTGTCTAAAGAGAATTTTTCCCACAGAGAATTAATCTCTTATACACATAGTCATTATAATTCTTTTTTTTTGTGGCTTTTAACCTTTAAGTATGCATTTGATAACAATCCTCATATAATCTTATTCACTGCACTAACAAAAACAGCAGCAGCAGAAGAGCCGACTAATGCCGAGGAAGAAGACAAACCCCCTGGGGAGGTACCAAAAACCGAAGAAGATGTCCCAGACCCAGCACACGAATCACAACCAGAAGGTGAAGAAACAAATGTTGATGGTGGCACAACAGAAGAAGGTGGTGGGGAGGAGACTGGTGGTGATGCAGAAAACACAGAAGCACTTGCAGAGGAAAGGGAAGACACCACAGCCGCAGGAGATGGGGATGATTAACGGATTAACTGTCTTCCATCTTTATATTTAATGTAACTTTCTAGTACTTTTGTACTTTGTATTGTAAGCCCAAAATTTTTTATTGTTAATCATGTAATGGAACTGTACATAAAAAGCCTCTTTGATGCCTAAAGCTGATGTAAAGTTTGCCTGTTTTTATGACCATTGGCTATCAAGGGGGTCATGAGGCCAAATCAATATCTGTCATCAAATGTTTATTATATGTCTTATGTGCAAGAAGAAAATTCTCCATGCAAAATGCATAATAAAAAAAAAGTTTTTAAGTAAATTAACTTACTTTTGGTAGTTAAATTTCATTATTTAACTATAAATGTTTACTTATGTATCAAACATTTTAAGCTAAGGTTTAATAAGTTCTTCATTCATTTACTAATACTATGGAGATGTTTTCTAAAACATACAAAGTGCAAGAAATAATGAAATGAAATATAATAGGCTTGTAGTTTGTTTATTTACATGGGATTTGAGTTATTAATTAGCTTATTGACTTTTAGACTTTATGCAGCAAGGATACTTGCATCTAATTATGTATCAAAACAAATTAAAACTGGTTTGTTTACATGCAGCTCCAAGATGCTATCCTTTTTTTTTGAATATACTTAGCATGTGGGATGTGTGGCTGCTTGGCTACCTAAAAAAAATGTGGGTGGAGTTTGAATCCTGATGGAATTCTTTGTCTTGAACTTAGATCTGTTTCGGTGAGTGCCTAAAAGCAACACAGAAACCTTCTAGATGCCCCCTCCACCTATCTGTCTACAAAAGAGATTCAACCAGAGCTCACTAAGAGTCCATATAGGAGAATTTAAAACAATCTAGGCATACACATAAGAGGAAATAATAATGCATCCATTCTAGGACTGAGGTGAGCTAAAATCTTGTTCTATTTCTAGCAGAATTCTTGTAACCTGTCTAACATTATAAACTTTTATTTTCCCTACAGAAAAATAATCTGTCCAATATTTGTACTCCATTGAGTTACTTGATTTTGCAACTTTTATAAATCAACAAACCCATTTTTTTCAACGTTAAAATTACAACAAACCCAAGATGTCACATCATAATTAAATTCTGGGCTTCAACTTCAACTAGTTAATTCAACAAAATGCAGAGAGTGAAAAAACATAAATATGATAATAGTAAATATGTTAATTTAATCCATTTTGTTCAAAGTAAATATTTCACATTTATGTTTTAAATCAGATAGGCTTTTAGGCTTTCTGGTATATTTAAATAAGAAAAAGAAAAAAAATACTTTAAAGGAAAAAAAAAAGGTTATATTGAGTATGATTATATCAATTAACTGGGATGAGTCATGTAATTGTAACAATAATAAATCTGTGCAATTAGAAATACTTTTACCAATGTTTTTGTTTAATGCAATTTCATGCTTTTAGCTTTTTCAATGCGATACAATCCTATCACTTGTCTGGACCAAGTGGCAAAGGGAGAGGGAAAGAAAGGGTATCATGGTGAATGTTACTGTGATTGCTTTCTAAATGCATTAAAAAATAAAAGTTGTGTGACTTGAATTTGAACTCAGGGCTCAAGCCTCCTCAAGGGGACTAATACAACTTATACCACCAAATCTGTCAAGTATAATATCTTTCCCTGTTCAATACTAAACAAAATAATTAATTACCAATAGTTAATTAGCTAATTGTTTAATATTTTGTATCGATTTTTTGGTCAGGTACTTGAAATAATTGCAGAATTTTAACTTGATCCGAGATTGGGTGTGGGAGAAAGAAATGTGAACAAAGATTTTACCAGACAGACAGAGCTTTGTTAAAAAAAAAAGATTTTCAAAAAATAAAAGAAACATTTCTTGTTTCACTGGTGACAGCTTTTTTAAAATTTATTTTGCAATAAAAGTAAAGTTTAAAATAAAATTAAAAAATAAATTGTAAAATATAATCTTAATCTTCCACAATGTTTCTGAAAACACTAAGTGTAATGTAAGGATAAGTGCTCGGACTACATCTACCCTGCCATTTCTATCTATCTAAAACATCTTGGATTTTAATCCCTCAAAACACTAAGTGCTAGCTACACCACTGCTTTTAAATATAACATTTCTCATTCATTCCAGTCATCAGCTACTGTAAGGAATACAGTCACCACTATATCTAAATCACACCATAAATACACCAACATTCACATGTATTTAAACCAAAATACAACACAAGTAATACTGCAATTCAATACTGCATATTATATCAAAGAAAAATAATTTAAAACTGTAATACTAATTGGTATTCTGCCTGATTATATATCCTTTGTTGTGTGCATATTAAATGTTGGATAAATGATGTGTAGTGACAAATGAGAAGTTTAGTAGTGATGAAATTGTGCATCACTAATTTTGTAAACTCTGCTGAGCCATCACTATCAACAGCTGGGAGAAAATAGCATAACATTCAGTGAAAGCTTTGGCAGACGAAATATTTCTGTGCATGCTAAATAAATAATATGCTTTAACATTATATTGCATGCATTTCAAGCAGAATGATACCAATAACATGGTAGTCATAAAGTGGGGTCCTGGACTGAATAGAGAGATCATGCCAAGTGTAGAAAGGAGGCAGAAAAGTTAGAAAACATCAAGTTCAATGCTATATGTTCGAAACCCTTATCACTTGCCAAACCCAACCAAAAGTGTTTTTTGAAGTTAATGAAGTTTCTACCAGTATCTTTTGGTGTGAAAAGCATACCAAGAAAAGAAGACAAAGGAGTATGTACTTTAAGTCAACACTCTGGCTCAATCCTCAATCTATGACGAGATGAAAGCTGAGCTGGTTCTGTCTTATATTAGCACGTGACTCATTGTCAAAAGTTATCTGTTAAGTTACAGTGCATCGAGCATGAAGATACGTCATCCAAAGAAAAGCTGGACAGAAAATGTAAAAGTATGGACTGGCCTCTAAGTTCTCTTGATATTTATATCCTTCTAAAAACCTTGCTGATGCCTGAAGTGGCGAGCTGCTTTTTCTGTGTCTAAGAACTGGTGTCTAGAGCTAGAGGGGATCATTTAACTCTGTTATGTTAAAACAAGTGATACTTTAATTAAGCATCAAAGAAATGTGGTCTGATGAGAGGACTGGCATTTCTTGTGTCTAAGAACTGTTCTATAAAGCTAAATGAGATTGTTTAACTGTTAGAAGTTTTACTAAAACATAATATGTCAACACCAGATTAGGAAGATCATAATGTTAGCCCTAAATATAATTCATGTATAACATTTCATTGTTTTAAAAAGATCTTAAAAAGAGACAGGCTTTAACTAAAGAATATTCTTATAAGATATTTATATCTAATCAAATATCAAATAATCTATAAATATCACAGAAAAGTCATGGCTTTTTTCCCTCATTGAAATTAAAATTTTGCTCTTTGATCATTTTTTTTTCTCAAAAGTTATCAATAAAACTGTTTACGTAATAAAATTCATATCAAAATTTATTAGAATGTAATACTTTAGTGTTAATTCTAGGAATTAGTATTAATATTTCCAGTTATAAATAAAACAATAGTCATTTAGTAATTGATTGCCTGCTTTGAGTGACCCACACATTTAAAGAATAAATAAATTGATTACACCACAAAACTGAATATGTTGTAAATAAAATTTGATTTATCAAAAAAAGTCCAGAGCATAAAAAATATCATCTGTATTATGTTTTTTTAAGTTGACCACATTTTAGTATTTTGCATATCAAAATTAAAAAAAAAATAAGCAAAGCTTCTTTATGCTTCATAGTTTTTCAAACAAATATATTCAGATATTCCATATTATTGCAGGAGTCTTCTGGTACAGTAATTCAAACCTAATCAGGAAAGAGGCACACTCCAAATTAACACATTCATTTTCTTAAATGTAAGCTATTTTAATTATTGTTAAATTGTTTAAAAATTATTTTTTACTGGTGACAGAGAACTGGGAAAATTTTAAAACAGGTAAGTATTTTTGCAAGATTCCCAGGGTAGCTCTATCTAAAATATATAATTCAAAAATCAATTATAACAGCATATTGTTTGTTACAAACTTGCAACTTAAATGTTTGAGAATTTTATGTAACTTAAGGTTCATCATTGGATGGTTAGTTCATAGACAGGGTTTGGGTTTCTCAGCGGGTGGACCTACAATAGGTTGCAGTCTTAGCTGAGGATGGAGGTAAGCTGTGCGATGTGTGGTCTGCCAGCTGTTGCAATAGGCTTGGTATTCAGGAGTGTCCAGCTCTGGCTGATGAACAGAGTAGGCGTTAGGTAGGCGGCCTGTACACAAAAATAGAATTTAGATCAAATAAATTAACTATGATTACATTATGATTTTGAAAACATTGAAATGTGGTATCTATATTTAGTCTAACTAAGAATCTCTGTAAAATTCCTACAATCCCTTTCTTGCAATGTATTGTCTCAGAAACAAAATGCTTAGAAATTTGTCTGATATATAGTACAGACATTGCTTCCACTTTGATGATTGTTCAATTCTAAAACCAAGAACAAGTAACTTGTTGACAAGAATTGTGTTTATTTAGAATTAAACACTGAATGATAGTGTAAATAAATAAACTGAAGTGCATATGACAAGCTTGTCAATTTTGAAAGGTTAATGGAACTCAATTTCTTTTATTTATCAACATGAAAATCATGCATTAAAAATTTTCAAGCAGAATTATTTATTGAACAAGCAAAAAAATTATACAATTGTTATTACTGCCGAGGCCATGAAAAGCATCAGAAGTAATATCTTCTTTTTTGAGGATTTCATTAAACATTTCTAGAAGTATTTGATTAACTGAGACGATAATGGAAAAATCCAATATGGCAAGAACTTACGTTTTAACTTTTTAAGATTCTCAGGATAACGATGCAGAGGAGATTTATTGTAAGATTCTGCATAAGTAGGTTGAAAGTAGTGTGTATACTAAAAAAAACAAAAAACTATATTTTAAAAAAACAAAGCAAAAAGGTAAATAGCAATAATAAAGTAAAAACTGAATCATTTAACTTACAATTACAAAAACACAACCTAATAAAATACTCAGAAAGACACAAAGGTCAATTTCTACAAATGTTCCTTCTTACTTGATGCCATTAGAGCTTGGATCAGGTTGCCTATATTTGCTATGAATATTAAAGACTTAGCAGAATTAGTCTCTAATTAACATGCCCAACTAGATTAACAGATAATTCTAGCTAGGTGCATGAAGGATGCAATTATCCTTCGTGCATCTATTTTATTTTAATCATATTTTATTTCAATGGAAAGCAGGCTAGAAGTTATTAAAAACATGACTAGCTTCCAAATGCTAAATAAGCTCTTAAAAATATTGTGGTGAGTTAAAGCCGGCATATCCATTGGCAATGTTTTGGTTCTGACCTAACAAAGATAAAAAATCCTAAGTGAGGAATCAGGCAAGAGGTTATAACTATAACTTTTCCAAATTTATATTTATTTTAAGAAAAGAGATCAAAGCAAGAAGTTTTTATCTGAATGACACATGAAATCATATAACAGAACAAATTGAAGAACATATTGTTTGACAAAAAGATTTTCATTAATTCAGAGAATGACACAGGCAAAATCACTGGAAGCTATCCTCTAATTACTTTTTAAATCTAGTGGAATCAAGCCAATAAACTTATGATCATGCAGATAGCTAAAATCTATCCTCTTTTAAAATCATCATGTAGAAAGCAAGTGTATTTTTATACTACCCTTTAGGCCTACGAGTAGCAAGCTTATCACACCATCATTTTATTTCTATTTAGAAATGATGTCACGCTTAAGTAAGATCAACTTTATACCTGAGATGGCAGTGGTTTGTTCTTTTTTATCTCTTTTAAATCAAATCTTTCTTCATTATAGTTGCCAACCAGAGTAGTGGTCCTGTACAGATCTTCATTTGTAGTACAGCGCCACCCGTACTGGTGCATCTTTAACATATTATCAGTGTGGTTCCATATTTCTGCACCTCCAGTTGCACCCCGCATCATGCTACAAAATGGGGGTAAATGATCTAGAGGCTCCATCATATGTTCTGTTAACACTGAAATATAATCCACATTTTTTGGGGTTACTTGTAAGCCTTTTATTCCTCTATGGCGTTTAATTTGAAATAAATATAAATCTAGTAATTTTTTTTTAGATTAAAGAGTGTAAAATTTATGTAAAGTTTATTTTTAAAAATCCAAAAATGTCTTTATGCTTTATACTCTGTGCTGATATTGTGCTAAAACAAGTTCTCAACTTCGAAGTTGTTTTATTTTTTATATTCTGGATATCTCAAATTGTCATAATAATACTTAATAATAGATATCTAGCTAATGTCTAACTGCTCAATATTAATACTAATAACTAATAAAAATAATGAATGTTAAAATAGATAATAATATTCATTTTTTAAAAATATAATTTAATTTAAATATGTTTATAATTTATTCCTGGAATTATTAATATTATTAACGATATCGGATATGAAATGGATGACAGTCTATGACTCTTAGTCCACTTAAGTCTTTTTATGTCTCTATAACTTAGACGACTTAGTTAACTTAGTATTATAATTATAGTATAACTAAACTAGTAACTATAGATCTAGTTATATAATACTAGTCACTAGTGCTAGATTATAGAACTAGATCTATCTCTTAAATACCCTTAATATAATTAAATTTATTACAGACTCTAATTAGTATTAATATTATTCAATGTTTATACAAACAATATTTACCTGGTAAAAAATATGTAGGCCCTAAAGTCTAGTACCTTTAAGTATAATAATAATAGAGTGGTTGACGACAGTTGTCAATTAAATGGCAATGGCGTTACTTCCCCTGTTGCTAGGTCATGCTCACATATCTAAAAGTTCAATTTCAGTCAGGCATAAAAAAAATATTACTACCACAGACCTACATAATACATATAGATGCAATCTAGGTCTTTGAGCTAAACGCTTTTAAACAAAGACCAAGGAAAAATCGATTGCTAAAATCTAAATAGATACAGAGCGATGTAAAAATAGATTTATATATCTTTATCTAATGGCAATATCTTCGATTCCAAATATTAAGTATGAGTGCAGTGTTTCACATGAATACGCAAACCCAGTTGCGACTTGCATTATTATTATCCTGCATAACTTGCCGCATTTCCTGCAGACAAAGCTGTCGTCTGCTGGCGGTCTATTTATTTATTTGTTTCTACCGTCTTCTGCGTCTTTCTTCGAGAATGGCTTTTCTTTGAGTCTCAAATGTTTGTCCAGCAGCCTTTGTGAGAGCTCTCCAACTATCTCTCTTAGAGGCCATCTAGCTGCTGCCAGCTAATTTCCTCTACTACGCCAGTGACAGGTATCAAGGCTGAGTTGATCTTTATAGCGCTTACAGGAGGCACCTCTGTTACGCTATCCTGCTTTACTGCACTGTGCTGCCTAGGTAGGTAAAATTTTCCAATGAGAACATAAAACTAAAATGTTATTTAACCTTAGTTAGGCCAATAATAGAATATGCATCCTCTTTTTGGGACCCCCCCCCCTACTCAAGAAAACATTAAGAAACTGGAACAGACACAAAATAGAGCAGTGAGATTCATAACAAACGAATATTCACACTTGACTAGAGTAACACCTTTAGTTAAATCACTAAATTTAGAAAGCCTTCAGGATAGAAGACTTAAAAGTAAAGTAGCAATTGTACATAAAACACTGAACCATAATTTTAAATACAAAAACAAAATTTATTAAAATACTCAGAAAGACACAAAAATAAAGGCACATTCCTCATCCCATATGCTAAGACAAATTTGTACAAATACTCCTTCTTCCCTAGTGCTATTAGAGCATGGAATGGGTTGCCTGAGCTAGCCAGGAAAACCAGTGACTTAGCAGAATTTAAGTGATTGGTTAATATGCATGACTG
The DNA here is from genome assembly GCA_036873155.1 of Biomphalaria sudanica. Lineage (NCBI taxonomy): Eukaryota > Metazoa > Mollusca > Gastropoda > Planorbidae > Biomphalaria > Biomphalaria sudanica. The sequence goes on from JAZGLO010006697.1 coordinate 1,275,878, forward strand.
AAGATAAGAGTAAAATAATAATCTAAAATCCAGAGTATATTGTTTGTTTGTTCTACATGTTTCGGATGTTCTTAAGTCACTTAAGAATAGATCATCACATTCTAGCCCAAGCCTCCCGCAGAACGGCGGGGGATTGACTATAGACTCTTTATAGACAATAGTCTATAACCAGGTAGTCATATATACTGTATATGACTGTAGGACCCACGACATAAACAATATTTTTCTTGTACAAATTCCTACGCACCTTGTTGGTTTCAGCTCTACAATGCAAACATTTATTTAAAGAAACTGACATTACCAACTATTTGTTGTTTATCAAATACTAATAAAGAGCTAATTATTCAAGATAAAGTAGCGGTGTAGAGAATATAAGAGGTATCAAGTCATCCTTCAAGATACATGTACAGGGGAGGGAGCACGAAGAAAGGATCGTCCAAAGAAAAGCTGGTTGGACAACATAAAAGAATGGACCGGCTTCGATAAGCTCTCTTAATATCCTGCTAAAATCAGCTGCTGACCGGGGAGATATTTGGTTACACGAACTGTCTCAGCACCCCGACGACGAAATCAAGGGACAGATGAGATGAGAATGCTGCCCTGCACCAGCGCACTATTCAACATTGGATAAGAGCACACCGTTGATAGAAGCTTTTACACCCGCATGAAGTGACAAAAATGAAATAGAGCCTGGAAAAGAGGCGTACGCCCTTTGACCTGTCTGACACTTGATATGCAGGCACCTGGAGCGACACTGAGAGGTGTGTCGTCTGAAAAGGTTAGCAGTAAAGAAGAACAAGCGAAACTAAGGACTAGACTTGTCACTAGTTTCACTAGACTCTTGAATCAAAGGCCCCACTGTATTTGTAAAAAGAAAAGGTCTTTCCCACTGCAACAAGATCAGGGAAGAAAATGGTCTAGTTTGAACATGAAAAGTGTTTTCCCTTGTTCAAAATAATAATTTTCCTTCTTAAAGTAATGAAGTTTTAATTTCCAAACATTGATCACACCGCTTTGTTCTTGCAGTTTAAAAAACAAATAATTCTATCACGCGCGGAAACACTTTCTTTGAGTGATCTGTGCGGTAAGGCTATTAATAGAAAAGGGGGCAGATTCTGGACAACCAATGAAAATCCATGTTATTTTATTATAGCCTTGCCCGTATTTTCGACCAATAAAATAGATTGTATTATAATGAGTTGGCTCACTTGACCTAGTCCTTCTAAAACGAAAATGGATTCATAGCGAAAGTTACTTTACACAACAGTCGCTAGGACCAGACTGAGATCTCGATCTAGAATCTAGATATAAATACTTGTAAGTTTTAGTTAACCAAAACAGCAATGGCAGCCCTTTATGATTATAGTTCGTATTCTTCAGCAGCTTCGGATACAGAATACTCACGAGAACATCTAGAGGATTTATCTTATGGAAATCTAAATACAGTGCCCGAGTGTATTTTACAGCGCTCAGCGGTTCTCCATTCTCTTCAACTTGACAACAATGATATTACTAGTCTACCGAGTTGTATTGGACTTTTCAAAAAATTAATAGTTCTCGACATTTCCTCCAACAATATGACATTTATTTGCGATGAGATTTGTCAGCTCACAAAACTAAGAACTCTTATTGCTAAAAACAACAAATTAACAACCGATTCTTTTCCCAAACATTTCGGATCCCTAAAAATGCTGGAAGTTATAAATGTGAGTGGCAACAATATTGAACTATTTCCACCTCAATTTACAGAATTGGATAAACTACAGGTACTTCATTGTGGAGGAAATAATATTAAAGAGCTACCTAACACTATCAAACATTTAACAAGGTATGCCTTATAAATTCACTTTTTAATCCTTATGTTTTAACTTTTGTAACTTTTTCCTCAAGAGGCTCAATACATAAAATTCTAATGAGTCAATTAGTATTCCCAATAATTTAAATTAATGTTTCACTAAGATATTTTATTCATAATTCTATGAAGATCTAGAGTCTAATTTAAGAATTCTAGAATAGATTTAGACTATAAAAGTTTGATCCAAAAATACATTATTATTATTATTATCTATTATTAGTAAAAAGAATTATAAATTATGAACTGATAAATGTGAAGGCCAATCTTCATTTTGAAAAGTTGATTACAGTAAGACAAGAGTAGTTGGGCCTAGTTCATTTTTTTTCTGCTTTTGCTGTAAGTTGTTTTGTGAGTCCTTTTTCTTTGTTGTCCACAACCCTTTTTGCCTCATAACCTTGAACACCAAAATGGTTGTCGCGTTCACATTTGATTTCTTGAAAGTATTTTTATATCTCTTAAGTTGACCCCCTCTGGAACACCTTTCATTGCACATTTCCCCACAAGTGAGTCATGTAGGAAGTCCAACATGTCCAACCCATTGTAGTTGTAATCCTTTTATTCTATGGCATGGAGACTGTTTTCTGTGATATGTAGTAGTAGATAAAATATGTGACTGTTTTACTGATTGTAGTAAACCCCAAATACATAACAGCCTACTAGTGTAACGTACAAAGCGATATTCAAAATTTCTTGCACTAAATCTAGATACATATATATATATATATATCAATATAAATTTAAGTGCAAAATGCACCCCCTGGCGTGATTTTCTGGGTAAAAATTTTGTATGGACAATGTTTTCAAATATTGGCAAAATCTCAACCCATGGGATGGTGTTTGTTCATGTTGAAGGATTTTTTGTTCAACTTAGGCCACATATTTCAAGTTTGTAAGTTAAGTCCATGATTATAAAATGTTGGATCCCTCTGGTTTGTATTGTTTTTTTAATATAAATACTGTTTGTGTATTTTTTAAAAATTTTCCCTGGTTAAAATAAAAAAAAAAAAAAGAACAAAAAGATGTTCTAGTTTTCCTAATCACTTAAACCCTTTCTGCTGCCAAGACCGTCTGGGTCATATAAAGGTCATGGCTTCAAAATAAAATTGCAAACATGCATAAATTGTTCCTTTCTCCATAACCATTGAAGTTATACATTCGCTCATATTTAAAAGGCATTTCATCAATAACCTTTATTTTGTGCAAACACATTGTATGAGCTGTTCACACTGTAAATGACTTTTGCTGTCATTGGGCTACCAAAGTTGTAACTATATTGGTAAAAGCATATATATACACATATAACACTAATCCATTTTGAGTAAAATTTAGCTGCAGTTTGTCAAATTGAGGATGAGTAGCACTTTGGTTGAACTTTTTCATGCAACCAAAATCTTCCAATTCTTTGCTTTTAGGAAATGTGTGATTGTCCTTGATCTAACTGTACATCATTTCATATATTTGTTTTTCTTGCTTCCTTTTTCACCTCCCCCTGCAACATGTACAGCTGTGTTTTTGTGAAAGCTATGTAATTTCATCTTTTGAACATAATATAAATATATTATTTAAACTTTTTTGGCTTTGACAATGCTAAGCATTGTAATGACTTTATAGTTGAACGGGTAAAAGTTGGGACTAATTGGGATTTTTCTTTAAGAGACGTAACTTTACATTAACTCTTTCTCTCCGTAATTATATAACACATTCTGGTGGAATCAACGTTGGTGTCGTCAGTTAGGAGAGAAAGAGTTTAAAACTTTGAATGGAAATAGCTAGAGACAGATTAACGGACAAGAGACCCACTTCAGTGTTGCTCAGATAAAGGATAAGACATGTTTTTTTAGGTTTATCAATGTTTGAACGTGCCCTTCTTTTGAAATAAATAGTTCTATTGATAACTAGGCAGTTTTAACTTAATCTGTTGTGTTCTTGTTTGCTGTATGATCTACAATTTTAAGTATTTGAACGTGTGCCACAAAATAGTAACCAGCAACATCTCAACAGCATAATATTGAAAAGCAGATTTCATTTGAGACTTTCATGTTAATAGTAGAATGTAGAAAGAAAGGGAAAGCAGTCGTGTAAAGAATAATTATAAAATATGAATACCTGTTTCCCATGGTTATAAAGAATTTTTTTGTGTAGACTCAACTTGTTATTTGCAAGCCTTAAAATATTGAACAATATTTTTTAACAAATTGTAACATTTGGTGTTGAGTTTGGATCAGTAAAAAAGTGTGTTGGTAAAAGCTTGTGGAAAAGTAGGGGAACTGTCTTTTTGCGTGTGTTCACTACTTATTCTGTAGGTAGATTTTGGTCAAAGGTTAGTTAGCAGGAGTATATTTAACTATTTCTAGTGCTTAGCCATGATAAGCTTTAAGGGGGGGGGGAACAAATAGAAATGGAAAAGCCATTGGGGAAGAATGTGTGTATGGGGTGGGGCTGTATAGCAGACATGTCTTTTCATTAATTGGAGGGGAAAGATATTCTCATTTTAGTAATACTGGATGGAGAGAGGGGGCTGCAAAGATATTTGTTATAACATTTTTTTTTACAAATTACATGAGATTGCAATTTTTTTTCCTGTTTCTTTACCTCTGGTTTTGAGGACCATCGGTAATGTTATTTATCAGTTTTCCTTTAGGTAGCAGCATACATGTAGGTGACCTTTTCGTTCCTTTTATGCAAATAAATGTCTGCTGCTGTAGTCAAGCTGTTACTGCACCTGCAAGCTTTTGTTTAGCATAACTTTGAATAAACTATGTCAATATCATTATGCAGACAATCTGAAATTTGTATTTACATATTTTATATGTATATATTTTTTTAAGGAAGTAAGTAGGAGTAAAGTTCCCCTTTCAGACCTTGCGATCTGTAGGGCTGATGATGTAAAGGTCATCTTTTAACAGGGGTGTCATGTGGGCAGCACAACGACCAACCGCCTTTATTTATTCCCAACTAATGTCAGGTACCCATTAGAGCTGGGTGGACTCAGAGGCGCCCAGAGATCCCGATATTAATTATCTCAGTCTTCACCAGGATTCGAACTTCCGGACCTCCAGCTTGGAAGCCCATTGCTTTACCGCTATGCCTCCTTTTTAAGGAAAGATACAGACGATTCAACTGTTGCCTTTAAAACTTGTATTCATGCGTTAATGATGCTTGCAACCCAAAGAAGAATGAAACCAACAATATGCTTCTAGTAAAATGCTTTTTAATTTGCAGTTGAAAACATATTTGCACTGTCATATCTAAAATGATATTGTCATTTTTTTACCATTACCAAAGACAAGTGATAAATGTCTCAGCGCATGACACGGCTTGCTTTAGTTGTTTTTTTTTTAAACCATGTTTTTAAATTGCTTTTGTCTTCCTCTGTGTCCAATCGCTTGTGTGGACTTAATAAGGTAAAGGGGATCTGGAAGGTTTCCATGCTGCGCCTAGCAAACACAAGTCTGTTGTCCATTCTCGATCTAAAAAATCTCATGGTCCACCTCGAGAATTGAAGCTTTTTTATGCCACCCAGCAAAGATCATTTGCTTTTAAAAGCAAATTAAGTATTGGTACTGTCTTGTGTATCCATATTAAAAGTGAGGATCAATTTTCTACTGCTCAACTGCTGGTGGAAAACTCCTGGTTTGAGAACCTCGTTAGCTGTTGGTTTAGTCTGTGAGCCTGGCTGGTTTGAAACGTATGTGGGTTCATTTAACTCCTATCAACTTGTCTGGTTCATCAACCCATATCTTCTGCCTCAGCGACCTTGGCACACTTAAAAATCCCCGTCCAGATAACACACCTACGACTATATTGTTATTGTTAGCAACAGCAGAGGGGGCATGTGTTATGGTCTACGTGTCATAGGCGGTATTTGAACGCAAACAGTCCAGAAGAAATCAGGCATGTCCATCTTGTGACTACATTCTCCAGCCTGGGGCAGACTTTGGCTTGTTAGGTCGGTGTGATCTTAAAGTTTCTTATAAGATCGAACGTGCGTGGTTGTTATTTATAGAGGGACACTATTTCTTATCACACAATACAGTGCATAACAAAAGCACGTTTCGTAAACAACAATGTAGTCATACAAACAAATAAACATTTAACAAACAAACAAAACACACACACACATGATACAAACATTAAATGATGATAATACAAATAGTAATTTTTAGCAACCAAAATAAAATTCAACAAACAAACATTTAGCAAACAAAATAAAATGTGTCATACATTAGCAAACACGCTAAAATTTAACAAACATTTAGCAAGGAAAAAAAAAAACCTTACATAAACAAGCAAATATTTCGCAATAAAAGACATTTAACACACAAGCAAATGGACCTGATTCACCAATAGTAAACAAACAACATTTAGCCACGTGATTCTCTATCGCTTCTATTCAAATTACGTAATCCATAAAGGCTCTCACGTGGTACGTTTTTTTTTTATTGTTTTATCCACGTGGCTAAATGTTGTTTGCTTACGATTGGTGAATGAGGTCCATTGTTTTTGTTTAGCTTTTAGCTTTCTCACTGCGCTATGACCCTATCACCTGGTGTCTGGACCAGTCGCGAAAAGGGGAGGGAAGAAGGGGGTATCTTGGTGAATGTTTACATTGATCTTTTTTCTTTTTAATGCAGAATAAAAATCTTCACTTAGGGCTCAAGGGGACTAATTCAATTTATACCACCACATCTGTCAAGTTCGATTTCTTTCCCTTGTTCAAGATACCAAACGAAATACTTAATTACCAATAGTTGATTATTAATTAATTGTTTTTTTTTTATTGATTCTTGTGTTGTCAGGTAAAAGAAAAAATTGTGCAAAATTTCTGCTTGAACTGAGATTGAGTGTGGGAGAAATAGTGTGTACAAACTTTTTACCATACAGAGTGAGTTTAGAATAAGGTAAGATAATTTTTATTGATCCAATCAAATGGAAAGTCAGTTTGACTACAACTGACAACCTCAGCGTAACTGTACAACAACAACATAGATGCTAATACGAACATTCACACACGAAAAACACATACACACTCGTAACCAGCGCTTTATGAATTAGACTTCTCGATGACGACAGGCGATCTTGTAACACCGACCGAAAGTGGGATGAAGGAGTTTTTAGATCTCTGTTTTAGTCCTAATGGAAAGGAGACGACCACTTCGTTCAGATCTTATGTAACAGTGGTTTAATGGGTGCGGGTTGTCCTTAAATTCGTGAGTGATTTTGGAAAGACACCTTTCATGAAATAGCTCTTCACGAGTTGGTAGCTGTATTCGAGTGATATACGATGCTTTTTTAATTAGTCTTTGTGCCAGTGAAGCATTACCATACCAGCAGGTGAATGCAAAGTTTATTAGACTGCTGATGGTTGCTGATGGTAGCTGCATAAAAAAGTTTAATAGGCCTAATTGTTTTGTCGATGTTAAATTTCCTGAGCTTTCTAAGATAGAAGAGACGTTGGTGAATTTTGGTGTCAAGGTTTTGACAGTGTTCACTCCATTGCAGTTTGTTAGTGATGGTTGATATAAATATAAACCTTGTCAAAATTAGCCCTAAAATTAAAATTATCTAGCATTCAAAATAATATTTAACCAAGAATAGTTAAGTGTTGAACAGCAATGAAATAAAAATGATTTAGCGTTCTTTTGGTTTGGAATGTTGCGAAACTTGATTAATACATATTAGTGGTAGAGCTGAGATAAGTCTTTGTGTTTTAGTCTTGAGTTCTGTTTCGTATGTGGGCTGTAACTAGTGTTAAGTACTTGAGTCAGTTTGGCATTATAATATTAGTGAGAGAGTCACTATTCTATTTCATTGACACACATGATAGTTCGTTCACTAACTTGCAAGACGAACATTGTTGAGTTACGCGTCTGTATTTTACGGGGAATGAACATAGACTATATGGCTCGCTTTGGATTATTCTTATCTTGGTGCCGTTTTAGGTGGATATAAGCTTTTGTGCCCCGTCAGGTGGGCATGATTTGGGCCAGAATCTAGTCAAGCCGGTTATCTTATGCTAGGCCAATGTCGGGCCGGTGTCTGGATAAGCGTGAGACCACCAAGCGCTGTGTGGTAAAGTCTACGCAGTTCGGTGGAGCAGACTGGCGTGATGTGCATTGCCTCGGTGGAGCAGACTGGCGTGATGTGCATCGCCTCGGTGGAGCAGACTGGCGTGATGTGCATCGCCTCGGTGGAGCAGACTGGCGTGATGTGCATCGCCTCGGTGGAGCAGACTGGCGTGATGTGCATCGCCTCGGTGGAGCAGACTGGCGTGATGTGCATCGCCTCGGTGGAGCAGACTGGCGTGATGTGCATCGCCTCGGTGGAGCAGACTGGCGTGATGTGCATCGCCTCGGTGGAGCAGACTGGCGTGATGTGCATCGCCTCGGTGGAGCAGACTGGCGTGATGTGCATCGCCTCGGTGGAGCAGACTGGCGTGATGTGCATCGCCTCGGTGGAGCAGACTGGCATGATGTGCATCGCCTCGGTGGAGCAGACTGGCGTGATGTGCATCGCCTCGGTGGAGCAGACTGGCATGATGTGCATCGCCTCGGTGGAGCAGACTGGCGTGATGTGCATCGCCCTGTTGAAGTAGTCCATTGTGAAGTGCTTACTTAGACTTTCGTTGTAGCTGAGCATCACGAGATGCGAATGTAGGTTTCCCGTTGCGCATTATGTCTACGCCTCCACTATGATGCCCAGATTGCATTACGTCACGTCATTTAAATACGATAAGAACGTGTTTGACACTGAGTCACATGACCTAAGGCCCTACGTTATCGTGTATCATTGTACATACTTATTGTTGCATAGTAGGGAATCCATTGTTAACCGTATCGGTTCGTTTGAAAGTAAAAAAGTAAATGTAAAGTTCCCCTTTCAGACCTTGGACAGATCATGTGAAGGTCATATGTTTCTTTGGTCAACGGTTAACGAGCAGCGTGTTAACTGGTCAGCACAACGACCAAACCTCTTTCACATTACCCCAACTCAAGTCAGGTACACATTAGAGTTAGATCGACTCAGGGAGCCCTAAAAATCCCGAAATTCAAAATCCCAATCTTCACCGAGATTCGAACCCAGGACCTGAGGTTCGGAAGCCAAGCGCTTAACCACTCAGCCATCCCCCCTCGTTCGTTTGTTATCCCCATCTATAGTTTTGAACTAGAGAAGTGGAAGCACTTGTAAGACCTTGTCCTTCGCATGTGGAATAAGAAATGTGCCTTTATTTTTGTGTCTTTCTGAAATGTGCCTTTATCTTTGTGTGTTTCTAAGTATTTGATAAGGTAGTGTTATAGTTCAGTGTGCTAAGTATTACTGCTATTTTACTTTTTTAGTCTTCTGTCCTAGAGTGATTTTACTAATGCTGTTGCTCCGGTCAAATGTCAATATTCATTCTTAGTCGGAGCCAGAAGTTTCTGAACATTTATCACAAACTCTTATTTTTGGAGAGGCACAGCAAGCAGTGGGGCAAACTTGGTGTTGAACTCGGCTCTGGCACTGCCATACAACCTGGCACACAAAAAATGTCCCATATGATTGGCCTCGTTACTTTCTAAACTCTTTCTCTCCTAATCGACGATTCCATCGTTGATTTTGACCTCATTAAAATACGTTGATGTTTAATTTTATAAACTTGACTTTGTGTTATATAAAAAGAGCATGCCTTCCCCTTTAAGTCTATACCAAATAAAACAGTTTCTGATAACAAACAACAAAGCTATTGAAGCCTAATCATAACAGGGGAGTGAGATAGTAATGAGCAAAATGAAGAACTCCTTTAAAACGTGGAAAAATAATTACGGAGAGAAAGAGTTTAACTTTTAAATCATTTTGTTAAGTTTGATAATGTATCCGAAACTGAACACATGCTTGGGTGGGTCTACGCAATGTATTGTATCTCTACAAGAAAGCAGGGTTGTTGGCAATATGAATAGTTTATTGCATGATTTAAAATTGATTTAAATAAAAGAGTAAAGTAAAATACTTGAAAAGAAAAGGTTCTTTGTGTGAAAAGTGAAACAAAAGATATCCAAAGTCAAGGCAAAAGATGATCCCTCATTAACTGAGTTGTCGCTGCCACGTCATATACTCTCGCTACGTTCAAGTCTTCAAGCCCTCACTTGTGTCTTCAAGCCCTCACTTTTGTCTGCCCACCTCACAAAATAGGCCGTAATTCTAGATTGACTGTTTGCATCTTAAAAGTTGGTCTCAGAACATCAAGTCCACCAGCTTGCCCATATAGCCAGTTCACTCCTGTCAACAAGTGTCAACCTAGTAATGTTATTCTTTTTTTTATTTATTGTTTAAATATTATTTATCTAATTTATTTTCAGAAATAAAATAAAAATATATGCATAAATTTATAAAATAAATAAAAAAAACAACTTCCTTTTCTTTATATCGAAACCCTTGTTGTTGTTTTTCACTATTAATAGTAAATAGTTTTAAAAAAAAGTGTGTGTTTTTATAAAAACTTAAACAAAAAAGGCTTACATATTTAGGCCTAACTTTGAAAGTTAGCTTTCAGAAGATAAAAAGTAGCACCTAAACTTTGCAAGTTCTAACGTATTGTGAAATGGGATATTCAATCTTTTCTAGATTTTTAGATCTTAACGATACTTAGCGTGACAGACGGACGGACAGCTACAAAACAAATAGCGGATTTTTACCTTTCGGGGGCCGCTAAAAAATTGACCACAGGTACATATATATATATCGAAGCTGGAGAAATATTGATTTATAAAAGTAAATTAAATATCTTCAACCCCCCTCCCCCCTTTTTCCCTTTTTTTTTCAATAGCATACACATTTTTTTTTCTGCTTCGGCAAATTAAAACATGCTAGTTTTTACGCATCTCTCTCAAAGTATTGACAACTGTGTCAGTGGTGATGTGGTTAGTTCTCACACATCGCTGTCAAAGTATTAACAACCTTATCAGTTGTGAGTCATTGGTGATATGTGGTCGTTACCTCCAAGGGTAGACAAGGCCAAGATTTGAATGCCTGTTTGGTGATGTGTGGTCGTTACCTCCAAGGGTAGACAAGGACCAGATTTGAATGCCTGTTTGGTGATGTGTGGTCGTTACCTCCTAGGGTAGACAAGGCCAAGATTTGAATGCCTGTTTGGTGATGCTTATGGAAGTGTTGCTGGCCTCGGAAAGCCCTCCATCGATAACCAAAGAAATGAACTATACAACACAAACATTCAGATCCAGAGAAATCAACTTTCTTTTTTTCTCTTTCTGCGTCTTGGACGCAAGCACGCACACACTTTCAATGACATATACATACATGATTACATACGCTAACACCAGGGCCGGACTTAGCTAATCGGAGGTCTTGGGCGAAGTGAATTTGGTGGACTCAAATAGAAATATAGAAATAAGCACCATCAAACTAAAATAACGCGATTTCTACTGTTTGCTTAAAACAATCAATGCTGACACGTTGCGAAATTGAATAAAACACCTCTCTATCCATTCTCCGCTTTTCATTTGTGTTTTGATGCACCAGACTCGAAATAACGTTCGTCTGTATTCACCGATAGAAATAGGAAAGTTCTTCTAACACAGGTAGTCCAACAAGTAGATTTAAACAGTCACTAACCTAGGTAGTCCATCAAGAAGATTTAAACATTCACTAACCTAGGTAGTCTAACAAGTAGATTTAAACATTCACTAACCTAGGTAGTCCAACAAGTAGATTTAAACATTCACTAACCTAGGTAGTCCAACAAGTAGATTTAAACAGTCACTAACCTAGGTAGTCCATCAAGTAGATTTAAACATTCACTAACCTAGGTAGTCTAACAAGTAGATTTAAACATTTACTAACCTAGGTAGTCCATCAAGTAGATTTAAACATTCACTAACCTAGGTAGTCCATCAAGTAGTTTTAAATAATCACGAACCTAGGTAGTCTAACAAGTAGATTTAAACATTCACTAACATAGGTAGTCTAGCAAGTAGATTTAAACATTCACGAATACATCATTAGTTATTGTAAAGACTTGGAACTAGACTAGTAGACACATATCTCTGCTAGATCTATATTTAAGAGATGATCCAAGTTAAAAATGTTTTCCTGTGCGAGGTTTCCCACCAATTGGAGTCCTAAGGCAGGCCCTGCGTAGACACACACACTTTCATAGAAATACACATACGTAACACAAATATACACTTACATACTCATGCATAAGCACACACACTCACAGTTTCTCCCCACAATTCGCGAATCCCCGGAAAAGAAATCCGTGAATAATGTTAACTAGGTTTAAATATCAATGTATTATAATACGCTAAAATATGCTCCCAAAACGCATGCTCAAGACAGTGGCGTAGCAAGATATCCGTGGGCCCGGGTTCATTGAACCCCTTCGCGCCATGGATGCTACGCCACTGGCTAAAGACAGCCTTACTCATTAATACAATCACCTTCACCTATCGCTTAGTCTATTGGACCGTTTTGGCACCACACAGGATCTGTTGACCGTCTTTCTCCATTCCTCTCTGTCTATTGCCTTTGATAGAATCTCTTAAATACAATAATAATGTATAAATACGTAGTAATGATAAATGGAAAGACCATGATTATGTAGTTTAACTTGTACAAACACGCAGTACATTTGTGCTGATGAATAGATCAAGAAAAAAAAAGGAGATGGGGTATAGTATTTTGTTTCGGACGTGACTTGATGAGGGTTTTAGATAAACGTATCTACAAGTTAACGATGAATTTAAAGCGTTGCTTTGCTTTCTAAAAAGGGCCTTATGAAATTCACGAAATAGCCTGTTAACAGCAAAAAATGCGTGAGTGTGTGAGTGGACGCCAACAGTGGACCTCCACATGAATGACGGTATACTTCATAATACTTCCATATACTTGCCAAAGAACATACTTACATATATACAATTTCATACACATTCTTAAATACATACACATACGCTTACACACGCTTATAGATACACACTTGGCACCAACATACACTTATACATCAATACACGTACACACAAATAAAAACAACGCAATCGGCTTCCTCTCAAACGACGTCATTTGCGTTCAACAAGTCATTCTTACCGCTCAACATTCGTACCGCATCGCTCTGCATTCAGACCTACCATCTTCTGCATTCAGACCTACCATGCTCTCCATTCAGACCTACCATGCTCTCCATTCAGACCTACCATCTTCTGCATTCAGACCTACCATGCTCTCCATTCAGACCTACCATGCTCTCCATTCAGACCTACCATGCTCTGCATTCAGACCTACCATCTTCTGCATTCAGACCTACCATCTTCTGCATTCAGACCTACCATCTTCTGCATTCAGACCTACCATCTTCTGCATTCAGACCTACCATGCTCTCCATTCAGACCTACCATGCTCTGCATTCCGACCTACCATCTTCTGCATTCAGACCTACCATGCTCTCCATTCAGACCTACCATGCTCTGCATTCAGACCTACCATCTTCTGCATTCAGACCTACCATCTTCTGCATTCAGACCTACCATCTTCTGCATTCAGACCTACCATGCTCTGCATTCAGACCTACCATCTTCTGCATTCAGACCTACCATCTTCTGCATTCAGACCTACCATCTTCTGCATTCAGACCTACCATGCTCTCCATTCAGACCTACCATGCTCTGCATTCAGACCTACCATCTTCTGCATTCAGACCTACCATCTTCTGCATTCAGACCTACCATCTTCTGCATTCAGACCTACCATGCTCTCCATTCAGACCTACCATGCTCTGCATTCAGACCTACCATCTTCTGCATTCAGACCTACCATCTTCTGCATTCAGACCTACCATCTTCTGCATTCAGACCTACCATGCTCTCCATTCAGACCTACCATGCTCTCCATTCAGACCTACCATGCTCTGCATTCAGACCTACCATGCTCTGCATTCAGACCTACCATCTTCTCCATTCAGACCTACCATGCTCTGCATTCAGACCTACCATGCTCTCCATTCAGACCTACCATCTTCTGCATTCAGACCTACCATGCTCTGCATTCAGACCTACCATGCTCTGCATTCAGACCTACCATGCTCTCCATTCAGACCTACCATGCTCTGCATTCAGACCTACCATGCTCTGCATTCAGACCTACCATCTTCTGCATTCAGACCTACCATCTTCTGCATTCAGACCTACCATGCTCTGCATTCAGACCTACCATGCTCTGCATTCAGACCTACCATCTTCTGCATTCAGACCTACCATGCTCTGCATTCAGACCTACCATGCTCTGCATTCAAACCTACCATGCTCTGCATTCAGACCTAACATCTTGAGACACGAGCATATACCCAAGGATTTTTGTTTGTTTGTTTGTTTATTTGTTTGTTTATTTAGAATCCATTGAAGTCAAGATCGTCATTCACTTGAATATCCTTCACATTTATCTATCGCTAAGTCTGTTGGACTGCTGGGGCACCACAATAGGAATAAACAAAGTTCTTCTAACATAGGTAGTCGAATAAGTAGATCTAAACATACACGAATAGATCACTAGTATTATAGTTGACCATATTTCTCCATTCCTCTCTGTATTTCGCCTATGAGCCTTTAAATATTTCTTATATTTCTTCTTCATATGCTGGAATGTTGGAACTCTTGAAGAACTTTCTATGAAATAATAGTAATAATCTTTATTGTCCCTATGGAAAGTTGTCTTACAATTTGTGCATTACACCAAACAAAAAACATTATAACTATAAGAAACCAAAGTGTACATTCACACCAGACTCACTCATAATTTACATGTGACAAAGTTTATACCAGATTGTTCTTATTTGATGATTTGATTGCTAGGGGAACAAATGAGTGTTTGTGTCTGTTTGTCTTTGCTATCTGTGTTTTGTATCTTTTTTGTGATGGTAAAATCACAAAAATATATATATATATATCAACCACACTAAGTAATAGTCTCATGTTATTATCAGACGTGAACAAAGTTATCTGCTCTCCTCAGTTGGGTTAACAGAAGAGATTTTTAAAGAATATATGTTAGTGCCATTCTTGGTCTTGCAAAAATACATACATAGTTGCTTGATGCATCATCATACTTTTCTTTTTTGACCTCATTGTAAATCTGCAATACAAATGTTTTTGCATTTGTAGGTCTGGATTTTTTACGTTTGTACGATTTTTCTTTTTGAATCGAAAATGTTTTGGATCTCCCTTTGCTAAGAACTAGATGTCATACTTTGCATCTATTACATTTGGTAGCTCTTGCTAGTTTGAGGCATGGTGGCTGAGGGGCAAAGAATTTGTCTTCCAAACTAAAGCGACATAGGTTCGAATCTAGATGAAAATTTTAAAATTTGAGTTTTTTAGGATGCCCCTAAGTCCGCCCAATTCTAATGGATACCTGATGTTAGTTGTGGGGGGGGGGGGAGTTAAGGTTGTTGGTCATTGTGCTGGCCACATGACACTCATGTTAACCATGGGCTATAGAAACAGGTGACCTTTTCATCTTGTCCTATAGATCGAAAAGGAAAAGTCTAAAAGGGGAACTTTTCTCTGTTTTTTTTTTTTTCATTAGCTCTCTAGCTCTTTTTTATACATTGTAATTTGGTTAAGAACATATGCACTAAACTAAAAGTGTATTTATTTAATGATGATGCACAATTTTTTAAAATCATTTAGCAGGCGGCTACTGACAATGTCACCTTAATGATTTTGCATAACCGCTGTTGTTGTTCTTGTCACACATGTGATGGGGGGAATATCTTATTACCCGCCAAATATCTCTCATTTGCATACAGACGCAACCTGTCACGGCCATGCGACAGCATCGGCTTACTGGAAGAAGAAAATAGCAGCTTGAGCCCTTGATGTCGTCATAATTTGCTTAATAAAACTTAAGTTTCTAAATTACAAATCATTTTCTATTAGAGCTTTAAATCTCAGATTACATCCATACTTCAAGCAACCACATGGTCTACTGTATGGTATTCGTCATTTGTTTATTTTGTTTTATTTATTTTCTTGTTCTAGTTTTGGAAAATGATGTTAATTTCAGCCGTGGGCTAATCTTCTTTTTTTTTTCTTCAGACATTTTTTTTTTCTTGATTGTCATTTTCCACTAAAAACATGAAACTCGTGTCTAGTTTTAAATGTTGTAAAAACCTGGCATCATTGAGCTAGTTAACAAAATCTGGGTTATTTTTAAAGGGAAGGTGGAGGAAATAGAATTGAAGGGCTATCTACCCTTTGGTCTTTGGATCAATTTTGGTTTAATATCTCATATCCTATCATTAATGTCTTCAAATAGTTTGTTTACCTGGACTCTATTTTTATTTTAGTGATACTGTTCTTTACAGAAAGATGTTTGAAAGCCCTGGCACGCTATTGGGCTATTTGAATTGACATTTAACATGGCTCAAATTAACCTTACCAAATTATCATAAAGCTACCATCATTAGTCTAATTACCTTTGCCATCACCTGCTGGGTGATGCTTCAACTGCACAACGACATGGACAGAATAAAATAATTATAAAAGCATCTTGTATCACTCAAACACAGCTACCATCTTTGCAAGAACTTTTCCATAAAAATTGCCTTTCTTAAACATATAAAATCCTTGAAGACAACTTACAACCCATTAAACCACAGTTGCATCAGATCTGGATAGAGTGGTTGGCTCCTCTCCATTAAGGCTAGTCAGGGTGTTTCAATGTCATTTGTTGTCACCAAGGAGTACATAAAATCCCAATTCATCAAGCGCTTGTTTATGTGTGTTTGTAAAATGTTTTGTAAAATGTTTTACATGTTTCGGATGTTCCTTCAGAGTTGAAGATAGTTTACTTCCTAGTCCAAACCTTCCGCAGGACGACGGGGGCTGGGAGCGGGCAGGGTTTGAACCCTCGACCGTCGATAAATCCGAACGACAGTCCAGCGCGCAAACCGCACGACCAGGCAGCCATGTGTGTTTGCTTGTTTGTATTTACTTGCATATCATTATGCTTGTAATAAAAAGGCTGAGGTCGACAATTGTAACTAAACTGAATTTCCTTTTTTTTTTTTTTTTTGACTTATAGCATTATTCTACCTTATCCTGAAATTCTTTATTGGAAATTCAGAATTCATAGGTTATGCCTAATAGATGCTAAAGCATCTCTATCTTCGAGTCTAAGATTCACAGGCATTAGAGATGTTCATCTGGGGGGGGGGACTATTCCTAGCTAGCTTTTTGGTGTATCTGGTGTACAGAATTAAGTGTTAATAAGCTAGGTTTTTTTAGAAATTTGAAACTTTTTTGTTCCTGCAGATTGAAGTTTTGAAAGCTTTTCCATTTGTAATTCAATTTTATTTGATTTAGTTGGCACCTTGAAGTTCAGTTTAGTGTCCTTGATATTGTTTAGTTGATAGTGAAAATCCCCCAATATATAAAGAAGTGGATTGGCCAGATTTTTTTGTATATATTTTTGCTGTTTTCTTAGTAATACAATTTAAATTTGAGAAAAAATAGATCTGTACAGCACAATTAGTCATCAGTTAAAAAAAAAAAAAAAGGAAACCTGAGTATAATATTTTATTCAAGTTACATATATAAGTGCAGGTTCACAAGAAGCAGATAATATTCATGGATAATGTACACTCAAGTGTGTGTGGTTATACATAGTTTCTGAATTCATTTCTTAATGAGTAGGTTTATTGGGAAGCAAAAAAGAGTCCCATTTGAGCAGTCATTATTATTTTTTTTTATTTGTAAAATGATCGCAAACGTTCTTTGTCATTGTTGCTTTCAGACTTCAAGTGTTATACCTTGGGGGCAACCAGCTGGTTGAGATCCCGGCTGAGGTTGGCTACCTGAGTGAACTCACCAACCTGGTCCTGTGTGACAACCGACTCCAGAGTCTTCCGCCCACTCTTATCAATCTACGCAACCTGCGCAGCCTTAGCTTGCATAACAACAAGCTTTCCACACTGCCAACAGAGATTGTGGCCTTGAACCTTGTGGAGTTGAGTTTGAGAAACAATCCACTGGTCAATAAATTCGTTGAGGTCAGTTTTGCATTTTGAAAACATCCAGAAAATTTAGTCTAACATCTTTACTTTAAATTCAAGAAAGTTCAAAATTTTTATAAAATAGTAAAAGCTGTTTTAAAAAAAAAATTTGCCAATGTTATCTTGAAAGATGTGAAAGTATTTTTAAAAATATTTATTCATTAGTTAAGAAAGAATATTTTATCAAGATGTTTTAAACCTTAAGAGAAATGTGTCTAGTCTTTGCAAGAATTCAATTGAATTCGAATAAAAAAAAAATTTTGTCCTTTATTTACATTTTTAAAAAAAGTTTCCCATTCAGACCTTGCAATCTATCGGGGGCACTTGATGTTTAGGTCATTTGCTTCTACAGTTAACGAGCAGGGTGTCATGTGGCCAGCACAACGACCAACTGCCTTTACTGTCCCCTACTAAAGTCAGGTATCCATTAATGTTGGGTGGACACAGGGGCTCCCTAAAAATCCCAGAATTGAAAATCCCAGTCTTCACTGAGGTTCGAACACAGGACCTGTAGTTTGGAAGCCAAGTGCTTAACTACTCAGCCACCGCACCTCCATTACAAACAAACTATTTAGATCTATTTGCAATGCAATAAAGACTGCATGCCTCCTTCACAAAAAAAAAAACCATTCATAACAATCCTACTTTTTATTTCTAACCTTTTCATATAATAAAAAAGCATGACTTATGAATGTAAATGGAGGCCCAGTGGCTAAGTGGTAAAGCACCTGGCTTCCAAATCGGAGGGTCCTGGGCTTGAATCCTGATGATGACTGGGATTTTTAATTTTGGGACATTTAGGGCGCCTCTTGAGTTCACCCAGCTCTAATAGGTACCTGACATTAGTTTGGGATAAGTAAGGGCTGACCATATGATTCCCTTGTTAACCATGTGCCATAGAAATAGAAGACCTTTACATGATCTGCCCTATAGATCGCATGGTCTGAAAGGGGAACTTTATTACTTTGACTATGAATGTCACTGAAACTTTGATTATTGTGAAAAACAATACCCATTCATATGCCTGATGTGTTTTCCATTCTACAAGGATTTGGTCTACAACCCCCCCTCTCTTATGGAGCTGTCTGGCAGGATAATTAAGATAGAAAGAATCCGATACACTGCCGAGGACTTACCCTATAGTCTGATCCGTTATCTGGACTCTGCTCAGCGCTGCGTTAACCCGCATTGCAAAGGTGAGTATCCCGGCCTGAATCTCTCATCCTTTGCTGTTGCTATGCCCTTGTTGTGTTGCTTATTTCTGACCCTGTATCCTCCCTGCCCTTGTTGATGACAGTGTAATTAGACTCATTGATTCGACCACAGCTTGGACACAATCCACAGCTGATAGACACTATTAACTTAGAATAATAGATCTTCTAATTTGTTATGTCTCTGTCTAAACACACTATTTATTCAGTTCATTATGTTAAGAGCATGTTATTAACTAATTACTTAATAATTATCCAACTCTGAAAAAATCTAATGTAACAGATAATGTGAGTAAAGTGCTACATTTTTCTGCTAGTGACAGTAATTGATGGTGCTTTTCTTTGTTGTGGATTCCTCCTTTTTCTTTGTTCCTCAACTGTTCTTAGACCACCGCATTCCACTACTATCTTTTGTCCACTATGTTCCATTTTAGTTCTTTCTCATCAGTTTATGATTTGATGTTCTCATGTTTTTATTCTTTAATTTAAACTATGAGTGTTGTGCTCGTCAACTAACTGCGACGATAATTTTATTGGGAGACTCAAAAAATATTTCTACTAGAAACATAGAAAAAAAATTATTTTCTAGCTAACTCTTATTTCTAAAAGAAAACAAAATATGTTCTAGCTAACTCTTATTTCTAAAAGAAAACAAAATATGTTCTAGCTAACTCTTATTTCTAAAAGAAAACAAAATATGTTCTAGCTAACTCTTATTTCTAAAAGAAAACAAAATATGTTCTAGCTAACTCTTATTTCTAAAAGAAAAAAAAATATGTTCTAGCTAACTCTTATTTCTAAAAGAAAAAAAAAAGTTCTAGCTAACTCTTATTTCTAAAAGAAAAAAAAAGATGTTTTAGCTAACTCTTATTTCTAACTTTTAAATTTAGTTCCGTTTAGATTAAGCTGTATGTTCCTAAGACTCTAATCAATGATTGGACTCATTGGCTCTTGAAATTTAATTGAAAGTATATCAAAGCTAATTGTTTTACAATTAAAATCTGGTGTGTGAGTGTGTGTAAATGTATTACAAGATAAGCATGTGACATTTTGAGCCCATCACATTCAGCCGTGACTCAGCTTTTTCTAGAAGAGATAAGGCGATCATGTTGAGATGTCATGACAGCGTAAGGGGCATTATCCAATTCTTTGTAACTAACTGTTAAATTTTCTTTAGAATGGCTAATGTAAAGCTTAGAGTTATTTGTTCCTTTCAATTTCTAGCTCAGGTTAACAAATAGCGATTATTGACTTTGATTGTTGGCTTTTTGAAGTCTTTTAAAGATGGATGTGATACATACATTTTACATTTTCCCTGCATATGAAATTTTGTGAAGGAGTTCACTGTGACATAAAGACTTATTCTCATTGCTGATTATGTATTTCAAAAGTGGTGAGATCTGTCCAATCATTTTTTTTTTAAAAATTCCCAAAAATCCAATCCAAATCCTGAAAATTTCACATTCCAAAGAAAAACAAACTGGCCTTAGATGTTGAATTTGAAAAAATGCTAACAGTCCCGCCCCCCCCCCCTCCCCCGCCTTCTCTCTGTTTGTCTGCACTGCGTGGCTGGTCCACTTGAGTGCATCGAACTCAAGACAGGGGAACTAATTCATTTAAGGGTAAACAACTTATTTTGTTACTTTCTTTCTTGTTTGTTAGTCTTGATTCACAGTGTACATTTTGTTCTGTTGATGTTCCTAATTGATAGAGTGACACCTTTCATTGTTTTGTTTTTTTTCTGTACATGAAGCCTTGTTATGTTTGTAAATTTGTTTGACAATAATTGTTCTTGTTACACTTAACAAATCTATCAGAGTCACTGGACTCTCTCTTATCTGATAAAAACTAAAACTAGTTAAAATGCTAACAGTCCCTTCTCCCCCCCCCCCCTCCCCTTTACCTCTCTCTGTCTGCACTGCGTGGCTGGTCCACTTGAGTGCATCGAACTCAGACAGGGGAACTAATTCATTTAAGGGTAAACAACTTATTTTGTTACTTTCTTTGTTGCTTGTTTGTCTGGATACATTATGGGGTCATGAAATGCTTAACATTAGTATCAGATATTGTTGTCAAGCAAAAAAAACAATAAGGTTCATCCCAGTCCAATTGAATGGAAATTCAGTTTGACTACAATTAACCACCTCAGCCTAACTACTGTCGAAAAAGTTAACTTTGTTTTTCAGTGCTTCATCTCTTATTACCTCGTTCTTCTTCTTTTTTCTTCTTCTTCTTCTTTCTCATTTGACATGTCGGAGGGTTCAGATCAGTAATCTTATATCTGAGATGAACTGCATAGTGGTTTCCAGATCAGGCAATGCTCCATATAGTTTTTGTTCTATAGGAAGGTTTTGGGGCCAGAGTCTTCTTGTTCAGGCCTCTTGATAATAGTATGCAGCTTTGAAGGACATGGTCAGCATTCTCTGGTGATGCTCCACAAGGGCAGGTTTCACTCGTCCCGACTTTAAGTTTCCGGAACATATGTTGTCTCATTCTGTTATGTCCAGTTTTGAGTCGAAAAATTATGCATTGGTATAATAGGGGTTCTTTTTCTTGAAATTGGTCTGTGAGCTGGTCCAATTCTCATTTATTTTACTCCCTATTGTTTTCATCATTTCTTCTGGGTAGAGAGGGATTTTCATTTGTTTTTTCATTCTTTCATCTTTGGCTAGTATGTCAGCTTTTTCATTGCTTTTTAATTCAATGTGTGCCGGAATCCATTGAAGAACAGTTTCCTTGCTGTTGATGTTAAGGTTTATAAGAGCTGTCCTGAGTTGTCCCATTATTCAATTGTCATTATTCATCCGCATTCAACTCAAATATTTTGTGATGACATACATATATGTTAATTATTGATGCCTCCAGAACTGTCCTCAGCTCAAACTGTGGAAATAACTTATTTAGAGCTTTCTGTTCACTATGTACTGTCCAATTCGGTTATTCGTTGGGGCTTTCACTCAACCTTTAAATAGATTTCTCAGCAGGGTTCAGTGGCATGCAAATAAGTTTGGCTAGTTCAGAACAGATTCAGAGACATAAGGAGCCTTATATTAGCTTGGCTGGAACTCTAATAATTTTTCACTTGTTTTTTCAATATGTGTATATTTTTGTGAGTGTGCATGTGCATTTTTAGTTCGTGTGTGTGTGTGTTTTACTGTTTAGAGTTTATTGATGAAAGCTTAGTTGTTGAAACATCTGTTTAGGTTGTATTGACGTCATTTCTCACGTCAACCTGAACATATGTTTTCATCTGGCTGAGATTTTCTTCTCTTTGTCTTACTGCCAGACCTTAGTTTGGCCTTTGTGAGGCATGAGTTGTAATGTTTGTTTCATTTGTTGGCATTTTGCATTTTTAGCTTATAAATTCACCTTTCTTGGCAATGTCAGTGTGACTCTTGCACTTCATATATATATATATTCATATATATTTATATATATATCTATATCTAGGTCAAGGTTGAAAGAAGTGTTCTTACTGTACAATTCTGTAACATTTTGATTGGTTTGTTCTTATGACCTCAGATAAAACTCTTTTTTTTTTTTTAAATTATATAGGTCATGTTCTAATATTGATTAGAGATTAGTATATATGCCTTTTACTAACAAAGAAAAAAATTGATTCCCTTTAAAAAAAAAATTAACTTTTTTTTTAGATACATTTTTTGAACTTTTGAGTTACCAGTAAAACTTTTTTAGTAATGTGAATCTTTGCATACACACTCACTGTACATATAAATAGTAAAGTAAAGTTCCCCTTCCAGACCTTTTGGTTTATAGGGCAGATGATGTAAAGGTCATCTGTTTCTGTGGCCTATGGTTAACGTGGGTGTTATGTGGCCAGCACAATGACCAGCTGCCTTTACTTTTTCCCCGACTAATGTCAGGTACCCATTAGAGCTGGGTGAACTCAGAGGCTCCTGAAGATCCCGAAATAGAAAATCAGTCTTCATAAGGATCTGGGCCCTGTTTTGGAAGCCAAGTGCTTTACCACTCAGCCACAGGGCCTCCCACTGTACATATGCAGGTCCATACAGCATGGCAATGAGCTATTTGTCTCCCCTGCCCACAGGCTGCTATGTTGCAAGTTAGTGTTTAGGCCTACCATAATGTTTGGTCTTGTGGGAACTCTGAAGTGTGAGGAATGTGTCAAGGAAATAATTTGTTTTACAAGTTTTTGTTGTTTCTTCAAATTCTTACATCCTAACCCAAATTCCCTACAGGATGGCAGAGGATGGTAGGGGGAATGGGGTTCAATTCTTGACCATTGGTCAAGAGTCCAAATTGTATGACTCAAAGACTTTGTTTCAAGTTGTAAATGTTCCTTCATAAAAATTATTGCATCCTAGCCTGAACCTCCTTTTGGATAGAAGTGGCAGGGTTTGAACTCAAAACAATTGTGACAACAGTTCGTAGCACATACAACATCACCAAAAAGTCAGGATAATCACATAATAACCATTGTATATCTTAAGATTGACATTGTGGTAAGAATATTTTATAACAAGTTGGTATTGGATATTTTTTTTTTAATTTTATTAAACTAAATTTGATTTGTTTAATTTCCAGGTGTTTACTTTTCATCTCGTGTGGAACAGATTAAGTTTGTGGACTTCTGTGGCAAGTACCGGCTCCCGCTGCTCCAGTACCTGTGCTCCCCAAGCTGCAGCACCGGCACCCCCCCAGTCACTTCCCACAGAGACACAGATGATCAGGATGAAGGCTGGGAAGCAAGGGAGAGAATGAGGAAAGTTTTGCTGGGTTGACCTCGATGCATTGCGTTTCAAGTGGAGTGTACATACGTTTATCTGCCGTGAAACTTAATCTACATTTTGATATTTGAGCATCCGATCATTCTGTTGCGGATGATTGTGATGCATGTAGCCACTGTGACTATAATTCTCAAAGCTTTAACTAAAGACGGAATACTATTTACAGAAAAGATGTACTAGTAGTGGGTGAGCTAGAAAGAATACTATTTACAGAAAAGATGTGCTAGTAGTGGGTGAGCTACTTATGTCAAAGGAAATCAAAAATATTTGAGTCATGCATTGGTACCACTTAACTTTTCTGAGATGTTTGTTAATATGACTTGACAGTTTATAAGCATATAAGCAATGTTCAATTATGAATCATTTCAGTTTATAATGGTTAAAACGTGTTCAGTTATCCATCATTTCAGTTTATAAGGGTTAAGAAATGTTCAATTACCCATCATTTCAGTTTATAAGAGCTAAAATGTATTCAACGGTTCCCCATCATTTCTTTTACGGTCTATGAATGAGTTTAATCTAAGACTAACAATTCTTAGGACTTCAATGAAAAAAAAAAGTGATTAGAATGAATGGTCTTCATAACCCCCTGGTTAGTTCAAATGTGTGACTTGGGATGCTGTATCATCATCACTTTGAGCCTTAATAAAACTAAGTATCATAAAGTTTTACATCTATCAGGCATGAAGAAACTAAGTTTCGTAAAGTTTATTCTCTAGCAGGCATGAAACGTGAGCCTCTATTCAGTGGTGCCCTCCAGCATTCAAAGTTAAGTGTAGTTTTGTAAAATAAGTACTTGTGGAAAAGTGGTACAATTAGAACTAGTCCAACATGGTACCGATGTAAATAAATAAGTAAATTGTCCAGAATAGAATATTTATGCATTGCCTTTATTGTGCCAGGTACTCCACTAGGACACCTATGTGCAAGTTTATGATGTTCCTGAGTATGGCAAGTTGAATATTTTAAACTGTTACTATGTGCCTTGATGCAATGTTTAGAAAGACTTTGGCGTTGCCTCTTGACAGTGTCAGTGCCTCTTTCATCTAGTTCTTTGATCTGACTTGAAATTGAAGTCTTCTCAACTGAGGTCTTGCCTCTTTCATCTAGTTCTTTGATCTGACTTGAAATGGAAGTCTTCTCAACTGAGGTCAGTGCCTCTTTCATCTAGTTCTTTGATCTGACTTGAAATGTAAGTCTTCTCAACTGAGGTCAGTGCCTCGTTCATCTAGTTCTTTGATCTGACTTGAAATGTAAGTCTTCTCAACTGAGGTCAGTGCCTCTTTCATCTAGTCCTTTGATCTGACTTGAAATTGAAGTCTTCTCAAATGAGGTCAGTGCCTCTTTCATCTAGTTCTTTGATCTGACTTGAAATGGAAGTCTTCTCAACTGAGGTCAGTGCCTCTTTCATCTAGTTCTTTGATCTGACTTGAAATGGAAGTCTTCTCAACTGAGGTCAGTGCCTCTTTCATCTAGTTCTTTGATCTGACTTGAAATGGAAGTCTTCTCAACTGAGGTCAGTGCCTCTTTCATCTAGTTCTTTGATCTGACTTGAAATGGAAGTCTTCTCAACTGAGGTCAGTGGCTCTTTCATCTAGTTCTTTGATCTGACTTGAAATTGAAGTCTTCTCAACTGAGGTCAGTGCCTCTTTCATCTAGTTCTTTGATCTGACTTGAAATGGAAGTCTTCTCAACTGAGGTCAGTGCCTCTTTCATCTAGTTCTTTGATCTGACTTGAAATGGAAGTCTTCTCAACTGAGGTCAGTGCCTCTTTCATCTAGTTCTTTGATCTGACTTGAAATGGAAGTCTTCTCAACTGAGGTCTTGCCTCTTTCATCTAGTTCTTTGATCTGACTTGAAATTGAAGTCTTCTCAACTGAGGTCAGTGCCTCTTTCATCTAGTTCTTTGATCTGACTTGAAATGGAAGTCTTCTCAAATGAGGTCAGTGCCTCTTTCATCTAGTTCTTTGATCTGACTTGAAATGGAAGTCTTCTCAACTGAGGTCAGTGCCTCTTTCATCTAGTTCTTTGATCTGACTTGAAATGGAAGTCTTCTCAACTGAGGTCTTGCCTCTTTCATCTAGTTCTTTAATCTAACTTGAAATGAAAGTCTTCTCAAATGAGGTCAGTGCCTCTTTCATCTAGTTCTTTGATCTGACTTGAAATTGAAGTCTTCTCAACTGAGGTCAGTGCCTCTTTCATCTAGTTCTTTGATCTGACTTGAAATGTAAGTCTTCTCAACTGAGGTCAGTGTCTCTTTCATCTAGTTCTTTGATCTGACTTGAAATGGAAGTCTTCTCAACTGAGGTCAGTGCCTCTTTCATCTAGTTCTTTGATCTGACTTGAAATGGAAGTCTTCTCAACTGAGGTCAGTGGCTCTTTCATCTAGTTCTTTGATCTGACTTGAAATTGAAGTCTTCTCAACTGAGGTCTTGCCTCTTTCATCTAGTTCTTTAATGTGACTTGAAATGGAAGTCTTCTCAACTGAGGTCTTGCCTCTTTCATCTAGTTCTTTAATCTGACTTGAAATGGAAGTCTTCTCAAATGAGGTCAGTGCCTCTTTCATCTAGTTCTTTAATCTGACTTGAAATGGAAGTCTTCTCAACTGAGGTCAGTGGCTCTTTCATCTAGTTCTTTAATCTGACTTGAAATGGAAGTCTTCTCAAATGAGGTCAGTGCCTCTTTCATCTAGTTCTTTGATCTGACTTGAAATGGAAGTCTTCTCAACTGAGGTCTTGCCTCTTTCATCTAGTTCTTTAATCTGACTTGAAATGGAAGTCTTCTCAAATGAGGTCAGTGCCTCTTTCATCTAGTTCTTTGATCTGACTTGAAATGGAAGTCTTCTCAAATGAGGTCAGTGCCTCTTTCATCTAGTTCTTTGATCTGACTTGAAATGGAAGTCTTCTCAAATGAGGTCAGTGCCTCTTTCATCTAGTTCTTTGATCTGACTTGAAATGGAAGTCTTCTCAAATGAGGTCTATGTTTCTCTTCCACCAGAAACCATGCAGGGGGGGGGGGGGAGGAGAGTAATCAAATACTAAAATAATTGACACCTAAACTGAGTTTTGATCAATGCCAGCTAGGGTTGTACTGATAGTAGCTCCTTTTTCACTATCCTGTCCCAGCAAAATATCAGGCCACTATCCTGCTCCAGCTGGCTATCAGAAAGTACTATCCTGTACTAGCCAAATGCCAGTATACATTTACAAGTAACTGGAATAATTAGTTTTTCTATTGTTAATACTTTGTATTAGTCTAAATTGAATTGTATTTTGAATAGAGTTCTGCTCTGGCCACTTATCCTTTGCAATGAAGAAAAAAAAGGATATCTGCTTTGAGACAAGTATCTGTAAAATGTTTGTAAAATGTTTTACATGTTTCGGATGTTCCTTCAGAGTTGAAGATAGTTTACTTCCTAGTCCAAACCTCCCGCAGGACGACGGGGGATGGGAGCGGGCAGAGTTTGAACCCTGGACCATCGATAAATTCAAACGACAGTCCAGCTCGCAAACCGCACGACCATGCAGCCATCTAATAGATACAATGCCTTTGTATTAGAAACTACTGATCTTCAAGTTCTATAGACTGTGATAAGTTTTGAAGTGTGCGCCTGTCAACTTGAAGCTATTGATTTGTTTGGCTCTCCTTAATCAGTTTTATAAATATGTTTTTAGTCTAGTCAATAAATGGGATAGGAGGTCCACCTCATCGCATTTTAGTTTGGTCTGAATTCAAATGATCAAGTCATTCTAAAGGGCTTTGCCTCATGTTATGAAGTAGACATTTTTTTTTATTGAACCAAACATTCATTTTACCACCTTTTTGTGTATAAATTTCAAATTTTTGTTTGGTAGTTTCTGACCATATGATCCCCAAACCACATGAACCCCAAACTACATGGATCTTACTTTCCCTTTCACATTGCAATGATTGTATTGTAATCAGTTGTTCAAAACAGTTTCAAACATGTCAACTGTTTATAAAACTAAGACATTTCAAAAAGTATTTATCATTTAGAAAACTTTAGATTGACTATTTGAAATGTTTCTTTGGATAATTTTGTGTTCATTGGCTGACCACATCACTACTAGTGACCACACCACCACTTTGGATGTACTAATGGCATTATACCATATCTTTTAGTATTCAAACATTTTTGTAGAGGTTTTCTTTATTTTTGAATTGCAACACTTATGGTTTTAAAAGTGTATTTAAGTGAAGCCAGGCATTTGTGTGTTTACTTGTTGGAAATACGTTATTTGTATTTGAGAATGTACCTTGGACTACTGCTAACAATTTATTTCTATGAAATAAATTTGTTTTGGCCTTTTTTTTTTTTTTTTTTTTTTTTTTTTTTTTTTTTTTTACATTTGTGTGAATAAATTGTAGAAGATAATTAATGATAGGCTGTTACTGGATTGACAATTTCAACTATGCTAGTGTGTACATAAGAGAGATAGTATATCTTCTTTTTTTTTCAAGTTTTCTGTTCTAGTTTGTTGTATGTACCAAAGAGACTTGTCAATGTTCGGCAGAGTGCTTGTGTATTATATCTGAGGACTCCACTTACAAAAATTATTATTTAGGTCTTTATTTTCGAGGGGGGGGGAGAGTGAACATTTTCTTCTGCCCCTTAATTTGTTCTTATGATGTTCTCTGCAACATGAATCACTCACTTTTAGAGTACATGCAGTTTAGACTTGATAAACTTGAATCACTCTCTACAGACCATGAATCACTCACTTTAGAGTACCTGCAGTTTAGACTTGATAAACTTGAATCACTCTCTACAGACTACAATTTAGAAATGTTAAATCTGAATCACTCAATACTAAATGAAATTTAGACAAAACTTTTAAAACCTAAGAGAAAGATTAAATTCTCTATATGTTTAGATTCATTCATTCAAGAGATGAAAGTAGCTATGGTTGAAACCATTTCACCCAC
This sequence comes from Biomphalaria sudanica, assembly GCA_036873155.1. NCBI lineage: Eukaryota > Metazoa > Mollusca > Gastropoda > Planorbidae > Biomphalaria > Biomphalaria sudanica. Next base: position 1,304,699 of record JAZGLO010006697.1, read on the forward strand.
ACAACAGTTCCCCCTCTCCACCCAGCCAATGTGCCCAAAGGAGTGGTAAATGCCCAAAACAGTTTGGGATCAGTAGGTTCCACAATGGTGTAGCACTGTGTGCTGCAAGCTGCCGAAAGGTCACTGGCTCCTGATTTTTTTCTCAGGGTTTATTCCCAAAGCCTTTCCCTTGTTAAGCCACAAGGCAGCGGAGGTTTGAATTCAGATGTTTAGGTTAGACTTATTTCCTAGTGGATTTCTCTTTTTCTTATGCTCATATTTATGATTATCTTTTCCTCCAAATGGCAATTTTTGTGATGTGACTTTAAAATGTGTAACCATTGTTATAAGCCTTGTTGAGTTGTTGTGCTTTAAAATATCAATGTTCAAGTATTGACCACAAAATATAAATAGAGCGGATGGATGGATTGGATGGAAGGGGAGTCATTTCTTTTCTTTTTACTTTCACTGTTTTTATTGATTTGTCAGTGATTCAAATCCTTTAAGAACTTTAAAAAAAAACTTGTGTTGGAATATTATTAGAATCTATATTTATAGACTTAAAAAAAAAAACCAAACATTTACATATGTGGTTTGATTTTTTTTAATTTTTTTTTTCACCTATGGCATTTTTATATTTATAAATCTTCTCTAAAGAATATGTGAAAATATTTTTTTTTTAAATCAGAAATTGTATTTAAAAAATATTTCTTTAATTTTTTGTAGGTAAATCTGTCATTGTTCATTTTGATTGGACTTAAGTGAGCAGTGTATCTAATTTATATTTTATCAGTTGGTTTCAATGCTACGATTGGATACACCCTATTGCTTTCTATTCAACTATTTTCATTCACTACATTGGAAATGAGTTCTTTCATCCTAGTAATACACAGGAAATACAGCTTTCTCATTCTAGTATTACATCTACACAAGAATTAAACATTTCTCATTCTAATGTTATATCTACACAAGAAATGTATGCATACAAAATTCTGCATTATCTAACAGAATTAATATTTCCAGAGTGTTTTAATTTGAAACATTAACTCTCTCCTTCCTTAACATTTCCAGAGTGTTTTAATATGAAGCATTAACTCTCTCCTTCCTTACTTACTTCTTGATATGTGTCTGCTTATACTATTTGATAACCACTGACACACCACTTTTACTTACACAAACTTGTTTGAAATAATTTGTTTTTCAATTATTTGGCCATGTTACTGTGTCACTAATTGAAATAGAACAATTAATATATAGCAGAAGTTTTCCAAGTGACTTGAGTTCAAGTGGTTGAGTTTAAATATAGTTAGCCTATCCGTATTTTAGTCTTTTTTATTTTTTTTTTCCAAATTTTATTTTGTGAATATTAATGCTTCCCAATTTTTTGTTTCTTTTTAGTTTTTGATATCACGTGCAGGAAAACAAGTCTTCCTTGATACATTTATAGTGACAGTTTTGTCATGTCATTATTATTTTGGTTCATTGCTTAACTTTATGTAACCTTTTTCTTACCAATATATTTGTCTTCATAAGCAAGATATGTACATTTACATATAATATCTTACGAAAATGGTTCAAGTTTTAATTTAAAAAAAAAAAAAAAAAAAAAAACCCAACTAAAAAGCATTTTATTTTAAAGAAACAAGTGAGCCCTTTGAAATCTAAGACACTTCAGAAACAATCTTAGGGATATTAGATTTATTCTAATGTGGATTGATAGTATTAGAACTCAGGCTGAGTCTGTAGTTACAGCTCTGCTTCCCTCATGGGGTATGTTTGAACAGGTCAGTTTGTTTTTATGTGATTGTCTCTCTTAGGGAGTATTAATTGTTAATTTAATTGCATGCATTACACAGACTTACACTATAGTATTACTAGCTTGGTGCTTTAGGCCTGTATACAGTATAAAGTGAAGTTTTTATAAAATTATTACCGTTTAAGAATATTGGCTCTGACAAATAGAGTCCATAGTTTGTACCTAAAGCATTGGATATTCTATGGGCAACTAGATTTGCTATGTATAGTCTGTTTATCAAAAGTGCAATACAAATGTATTATTATTCAAATTTGTAAAATAGAGAATTTGACCAGATAGATTTCCATGTTACTAACTCAATCTTTCCCCCAGCAACAGCTTTGTCTGAATCAAATGTGGACAAATATGGATGTTGCTACTGGGTTTGGATAGCCATGTGAAGCACTGCACTCATCCTCAATCTTCGCAAACGAAGACATTGTCATTATTAGTATTAATTTAATCTTCAGGCTCAAGTCTATAATTTTGTCAAACTATAAAGTGTTTATATCTCTTTGTTTCTTGTTGTTTTTTTTTCTAATTTACTTTGTAAATTGTATTTTGAGCTAATCTATTTGTGGTGGCTAGACTCTAACCAAAGACAACATCATAGTTCTGAATTGTGCTATACAGCATGTAGATACAAAGTTTGTGTATGTTTCTACGTCTTTAAAATTTGTTTTAATATTGCTGAGAATGTGTTTAGTGTAACATACTGTACATGATTTAATATATATATATATATATATATATATATGTATATATGCCCAACCTGCGATCGCAGCTGTGTATCAAGGATTGGCCTCTTTAGTCACACAAGAAGTTGCAAAGGAAAAGGATCGTCTCTCGAGACGTAAAATGCCACAGAGATATGTATTTTATACGTACATAGAGCTCTACCTTGTGTATTCTGCTGTAAATCTTTGTAAATAGACAACTTTTTGGTTTGTGCCTTCTTGAAATCTCTAAGTTTGGTAGCTTTCTTTTGAAAATCTACTTTGTACAAAATATTCTTAGATGCTGAATAAATATTAAAAATTACTATAACCGGTATATGAAGCACTAAAGTCAATAAATATTTGTCAGTTGTTACAATAATTTTAATGGAAAGCTAGCTGAGAGGTTGCTTCCCACTTCCTTTCCTTCCCAGTTTGAGAACCTGTAACCACTATTGTTACAGAAGCTTGTGATTTGTAAAATTTTACAATGGCCTTTAATTGCGGTGTGGTACTTTCGAGTTTAGCAAAAGTGGAACGGCTTTAGCCCTAAATGCATGTCTTTATTTGAGGTAAAGACATCTTTGCATAAAATTAAGGTATGGGGCTGTGGCAGAAGTAGTTGACAATACTAGATTATAATTTAGAGAGTGCTTGATTTGTGGATTAAATATATATAACCAGTAGAAATCTAATTATGTCGTTAGTATCACTAGTTTAAATTCAGTTATCTGATGTAATATAACATAACCTATGCATGCATTTATATTTTGTATGGTATATTCTTCTTTAAAACTTACAAAAAAAATCTTCCTTTTATTTCTGGTTAGCAGTACAAAGATAAAAATAAAAGAACTTGGTGGGGTCAAATTTCATTTTTTCAATGTTGATCTTTTGTTGACATCAAACATTGGACAAGTTTTCATTGGTTTTGTTTGTGTTCATCCGAGACCAATCGTCATAGGCCTGAACACTTACTAGAACATCACAACCTGTGGGCAGTGAAGACCAATGGCTCTGTATGCTGTTTCAATGAGCTATTGGTCTAAATTGCCCACAGGTTGCAACCTTGCTGGTCAATTTTGAGGCCTTCTATAATGAATGGTTTTGGTTCATCACACAAAAAAATCAAAACAAAATAAACATTTAGAGGATTGAAATTTTTGTCTTTGTTGCTTTGTGCTGAATGTATCTTTGTTTGACAGGGGAAAAGACTTAAAAACAAGAAAAATATATCAAAAATACTTTAAAAAAAAAAAAAAAGCTTATATCAAGTGTAATTATAAAATTCTTTGGCTCAGTCATGTGATTTTAAATTTGTAATAGATCAACACTACCAACAATAAATCTGTGATTACAAATAGTTTTACTCCTTGGTTTTGTTTAGTGCAGTTTCATTCTTTTAGCTATGATCCAGTCACTTGTCTGGACCAGTTGTGAATGGGGAAGAAAGAAGAAGGGGTTAGGGTTACAATTAGTTACCATGATAGTTTTTAAATGCTTTTTATTTATAAAAAAAAAAAAAAAATGACTTGAATTTGAACTCAAGAGCTCAAGCCAATGATTAGCTTATGAAAATAGTTTTTTTTTAGTTTAGTTTAGTTTCAGGTGACCTAATTCTCTACAAAGTATAAAGGGGACTAATTCAATTCACGACAACCATCAAGTACACTTTCCTTCCCTTATTCAATAACTAATAGTTAATTAACTAATTGGTTATTTTTATTCTTGTTTTGTCAGGTACAAGAAATGATTGTGCGAAATTCCAACTTGATATAAGATTAGGTGTGGTAGAAATAACGTGTACAAACTTTTTACCAGACAAACAGAATTGATGTAAGCTTTGTAATGATTGTCTTGAGTGTTGCTATGTATTGAATTTACAGTTTATAGACTCAGGACATCATGATCAAAGTCACATTTACTTGAAGAGCTCTGTGGCCTAATAACATCATTCTTATTATCTGAATGTCCTATTTAAACACACACACTCACTAGTTATCTTTGCTTGAAAGTGGACTTTTACAAATAGGACACATTTCCTTATGGAACTTGTAAAAGGAGTTTGAAACTTTTAACTGCTGAAACAAAAATGAATAAACATGATATGTAACACATGCTTGCCTTCTGAAATGGGGATCCAGGGTTCAAATCCTGGGATTTTAATGTTGGGATCTTTGGGCCCCTATGAGTCCATCCAGCTCTAATGGGTACCTGACATTAGTTGGGGAAAAGTAAAGGCGGTTGGTTGTTGTGCTGGCCACAGAAACAGAAGACCTTTACATCATCTGTCCTATAGACCACAAGGTCTGAAAGGGAAAATGTACTTTCTTTTTAACACATAATACCAGCACTAAGGTACCAAGATTATTGTAAAATGTTTTACATGTTTCGGATGTTCCTTCAGAGTTGAAGATAATTACTTCCTAGTCCAAACCTCCCGCAGGACGACGGGGGATTGGAGCGGGCAGGGTTTGAACCCAGGACCAGGCCAGCGCGCAAACCGCACGACCAGGCAGCCATCCTGCCTATTGAGAGTAGAAGGTTCAGAAAATATGGTGAAACAAGAGTAAGCCCGGAGGTGGACTCAAAACACAGACCTCAGAACCAGCCCCATAACCTAGCAGAAACCAGGTACCAGTCTAATGTCTACCTTTACCAACCAGGTTCCAAAACCAAGTCAGTAGTGTGTCTCCACATTGCTACCCAGGGTCTTGTCTCTTCCATAATCACACTTGAATCTTAATATTACATGTTAATGTTTTTCCTTGTATAATTCAAAATGATGTGTGTGTGTAGGGTGGCTAACAATAAAAGGTATTTTTTTCATCCACTATTTTGTCTCCCATGTTCACTTCCTGCCTGGCTCCCCACCTCACTGACATATTCATCCAGTAGTCCTATTTAGTGTCTTACCAGTATCTAAGCTTTGTGCTCGTATTTAAACTTTGTGCTAGGTGGACAGAGATTTTCATCTAATGATAACATCATCACCTCTGTAAACATCTTTATGTAGAAAGATGCTAAACAGTATCAACATTGAATTAAGAATTAACTATAAGATATGATATCATTACACTTTTTATTTACTAAAAAATTTTTTAAAAATCTTTTTGAAATATTTGTGTCTACAGAAATAAAGAAAAATGTCTTCAAGAGGACAACAAATAATAAATACTGTCGTCACTAAACGTGAACTGTTTTATTCAAAGTGTTTAGAAAGGCAATAACATTCTAGTCTGTAATTCACACAATGACACAAGATATTTACAGCATCAACAAATCAAAACAAATCAAAATATGAACTTGCTCTGAAAATCATTGACTGCTGACACATCACACTATCTCTACTAGCACTCAATGTGGGCTATAATGTTACAAACTTGGGTGAAAGTCCCTTAGGAACAAATTTAAAATCACATTGTTGGTAGTAGGGTGGTGAATGAAGAGTTCCTTGGGAAAAGGGAGATAAGTCCAACCATTCAGCATGCCCGCTAGGAACTAATTATTTCACTGCACAACTAAGTCAAAAGACTTCACATGCTAACCAATCACAAGCATTAAGATAAAACATCGAACTACTCACATCAACCCATGGCAAACATATTCACTGCCGAGAAAACCGTTACAATACATTAACTAAACCAAAATCCAGACTTGAGAAATGTTAGTACTCGATAAACCAAACGATCCTTAGAGATGTATGCAAATATTACATCATCTGACTTAAAGGAATAAAACATCACAGCAAAAAAACTAAGAAAAACAACCCAACCATTCAATGTTCTGTAAAAGATTTAAAGTATTTTAAGTCTATAGAATCACTCCATTAGTGTATTAACATCAGCCCCCCAACCGTAATTAAGTGATATGTGGTATGCAGTACAGAACTGAGAAGAACAGTAATTACTTTTCCACTGCACAGATTGCAAAGAGCCTACCACTCAGATGGCTAGATGAAGAAAATCCAGTATAAGTGGGACATTCTTTTTTTTTGTTGTTGTTGGCAGGTGGGAAAAAAAACAACTTGAATACAGAACTGATGAAATTAAGTTCAAATCTTGGTGGAAGCTGAGATTGTAAATCAGGACTTAAGGACAGGACTGACTGGGTAAGAGAAAAAAAAAAGTATTTGATGATACTGCTGTATGAACTGGCTACACTACTGTAACTTGTCTTTTTACCAAGATAAAAATGACATACTAAGGACCAGAGACTTGTACATTTGAACTTCCCCTCTCATTCATTATTCTGTGCTTAACAAATTAAAACTGTCTTAAGACATCAAAATGTAAACAGGTTTTTAAAATACAAATAATTAAAAGAAATAGAAATTAACTTCCCTTTACACCCACCAACACACAAACACACACACATACCACACAATGTTCACAAAAGTTTGTCTTGCTGTATACACACACATACACACAAACATATGTTTGTCACACTTTCAAAATGTCTTGATAACATTATTGCAAAGATATATGAAGTAGAATCAATTGAATTAAAAAACCATTCATTAAACTAAGACTAATTATTGCAAAGCCACATTGTAACACAATTCATGGTTTCTCTAATTTCACAGAGTCATGGGCAGACAATTAGTTGCCAATAAAAAAAAAAAACAATCCAGAATAAAAACCAAGTATTGGGCAAATTCAAATTGACCACCAACTAATGTTTACTTTTAATGCTCATAGTTTTAAAAGGGCTTCAAACTTTCAGATGTACAGAATGAGTAGAGACTGTCTTCATCCAAGCTGATTCTTAACTCTTTCTCTCCTAGCTGACGATACCAATATTGATTTGACCCCATTAAATTAAATTTTGTTTTTTTTTAAACTTTAACTTGTGTTGTATAAAAAGAGCTATGCATTCAGCTAAAATTCTAGACCTGATATACCTGATATAATATTTCCTGATAACAAACCAAAAAGTTAATTCGTAACAGGGTAGTGAAACACAAATGAGCAAAATGAATAATTCCATCGGAATATGGAAAATAACTACGGAGAGAAAGAGTTAAGAAATGGGGCTAGCTCTAGAAAACCTCAAGTACAACTTGAAAGTTATTACTTAATTATGAAACAATTTTTTAGCTCAGTGTTAGAAGTACTAATTAAAAATGAGCTCTTTTTTTTGTGTTTTAAATCCCTAGTTCGCAAAGTTAATGACAGATTTAAAAAATGCTAATTACAACAATCTGGGTAGTATTTAATATACAAGTCCATAGAGCAGACATAAAGGCACAGAGAAAGCAACTTAGTGACAATATTTGAGCAGGCGGATGTATGGTTAAATAAATGTAAACTTGACAATGTCTATAGAAGAGTCTATAGAAACAGTTAAAACTGTACTTTTCTGTACCATGAGATGAATTAGGACTTCTAACAGACCTCTATGTCTAATAAACTTAACATGGTCTACAGTAGAGTCCATAGCAACAGTTAAACTGTACTTTTCTATACCATGAGAAGAAATAGGACTTCTAACAGGCCTCTACGTCCTTAAGTCTGTCACCATGAAGGACTAGTAGAGACACATAACATTCATGTTTTTGATGACTTTTCTTTATTGACCCCAGAGTAGCAGCAGTTAAATAGTTTTTTTTTCACCCAAGAGTCACAAAGTTGTGAGTCATTTAACAGTGACTGTTTCAAGCAAAACGAGTCTAGGATGGGTAAGAACAAGACTAAAAGTCAAATGAAGTGATGGGCTGACTGGAGGGGAGTTAAATATACTCCAAATTAAATCTAATAAAATTCACAATTTTGAACTCTGACATGAATATTTTTTACACTTTACAAAATGCTAGAATTAATAGTTTTCAATAAGGCCTTTCAAACTATATATTATAGTAAATGTATTTAATTTAGCAGCGCTATTTCTCTGTAACAACATGCTCTAAAATATTTACATTGAATGGCATGAAAGAAAAAGGCCTGCAGATACTGACTCATTTTGCCCGACATTTAATATGCAAGATAATGTAATTTGAAAAAAAAAAAAAAAATCACAATTAGTAAAAGAATATTTTTTCACAGATAACATCGGGTTTACAGGTGAACCAAAAACGACTCTCAACAATCATTGTTTTGATTTTTTTTACTTGAGACATTAGCATAAATATGAAGACATTTGTGTTTGATAAAATCTATAAATGATGTAACATGTTCAAAGAAAGATGGTAAAATAGTATAAAACCTACATTTCATGTGGAACCAAATAGTATGATTACTATAACAGTGATAGACAGCCATATGAGCTGTAAAAATATTGTTTAGAAAAGATTTTCTGCTTTATACGCTTTGAATGTTCTTTCATCAATAAAGATTACATTAAGTCCTAGCCTTAAAGTCTTGCATGACTGCAGGGGATGGTTGGGCAGGGTTTCAACTCAGTACCATCCTGGTGAGTCTGAAGACAGAAGCGCATACCACATCAGGCAGCCATATTATTTAAAATTGATATAAATTACAGAAGCACTATATCTTGGATTTAAATTTATTTTGCACCAAATAAACTTAATCATAAACAACTAATACTGTCCTAATTACTTACTGGTAGCATTTAAAAAAAAACTAACATTAGGGGGAACTAAATTTAATATCTTGAAATGACATTACTGTCTGAAGGTATCTTGAATTTCTCAACAGGACCACAAAAATAATGAGTTGAGAAGAATTAAAATACTTCAACTAGTCGTTCCAGCAAGTTTATTTTTATCAAGATTGACTAGCAACAGCAGTAAATTTAAGACAAGTAATTTTCCTTGAAGCAAAGTTAATGAACTAGTAAATTCATGTAAGCATTAGCTGCAAGGAAAACTACTTGTATTAAATTCACTTCTGCTGTCCTGCAGGAAGTTAAGGCAAGGACATAATGTAATCTTCATTAATGGAAGAACATTCAAAGCGTATAAAACAGAAAATTAAATGCTTTCATTAATCTAGTTCATTAACTTGATATCAAGTGATTAGCTACAACATGCACCTTATTTGGCAAAAAAAATTGTTGGTTCTTCCTTATTCTTGACTGACTGAAAGTAGTACAACTCTTCAAATATTTAAATTTATTTAACATTCTCAAACATTCTTAACTATAGGGACACAGATTCATTTCAATTGAAGCCATTGATAACAAAAACACTTTTGAAAGTGAACATAAAGTTACAATCACTGATCACTAAGGTTAATGATCTTGTCATAAGCTCCTCAGAATAGTACAAGCATTCAATTCATACAATTTTTCTTTATCTTCAACTTTTTGTTCTGCTTATAGTTTCCACAAGTATCAGAAACTGGGACAAGTTTCTTTAAATAATGTCGCTCACAGAAATAATTCTGGGATGTGTGGCTGAGTAGCAGAAACCACTGGGCTACCGAGTTAAAATCCTAGCTTGAGCTGATTTGGGTTTGCTGAGTGCCTTCTTTAAGGGATACCCACTACCCTAAATACATCCACAAAAGAGATCAGACCATAGCACAGTGTGCATGCTTATGACATGAAAAACATGCTAGACAAAAGCAATATAAAAAAAAAAATTTGGTCATAGCCTAAGCTAAAAAAATCAGTTCAATCCTGATACTCAAAAATTAGGATATCAATTATATGATCTAATCCATAAAAGACATTTTCTTTACTGATATTTAGTTTTCACCATTGGCACCATAGTATTCAAAACTTCTTTCTTTTTTGGCAGATAATATTTTATAAGGAAAAAATATCTTTCTTAAATTGTTTCAATAAAAAAATGTGTACTATTTAGGATCAATGTAAATTTAACTTTCTTTCAGTTACTTCAAAATCATTAGCTGCATTCTGTTTAACAATATAAAAAGCTGGATTATAATCAGTTTATGACATTATGCATAAAGAAAGCACATAACTGTTCAGACTACAAAAATATCCTAGCTAATAACACTCTGAAAACTGTAATTCCTCTTTCTATATTCATCCAGTGGTACCACACCTCCCATATCTTCTGTTGAACTTTATAATCCAGTGACAATTTTTCAGCAAACAAAATATCTTCAGGTTTTGAACTAGTAAACCAAGTCTCTGTTGGTCTCTTCATTGGATAAAGTGTTATGTAGACAAATAAATATTCCAGTCCCTATTTATCACATAAGTGAACACTGGGAAGGGTCCTGAGGTGCAGCTCCACCAAACTGACCCAAGTTGGGGATCTAAACAAAAAAAAAAAAGCAGAAGAAAACTCATTATTAGAAATTAAACTAAATATCAAAGTCTTACAGTGGTGATGGTGGGTTACTTTTTTTAAATTCACATACATGAAAAAAACTGAAAACCTAGAAAAATATTTTCATTTTGATATAACTTAAAAAACAAACAAACTCAATAGCAATTTGTCAAGAGAGAAAAAAAATCCCATTTTTTTACCTAAATATTAAACCTGAAGTTTTGTATTTCTGAAGAAGAATCAGCAGCTTAAATTGCCATGAATATGAAAAACTAGAAATTCTGCTGGTGACTGACAATATTTAAATTCCAAAAAGAATTTTAAAATTTTTGTAAAATCTTCCAATTTTGTATTTTTAGAGCTTCCTACAATTGTAAAGTTGTTCCATAAGTTGTAATCAATCAAATCTCTAGGGCATGGTGGCAAAGTGCTTGGCTTCTAAACAGAGGGATCTCTGGCTCAAATGTTATTGAAGACTGGGATTTTACATTTCTGAATTTTAGGACATACCTGAGTCCACGAAACTCAAGTTCCTGAAATTAGTTGGGGAAAGTAAAGGTAGTCTGATTTTATGCTGGCCACATGATACCATCATTAACCATCAGACATAGAAAAAGATGACCTTTACATCATCTGCCCTAATCATCAACCATAGAAACAGATGACCTTTAAATCATCTATAAGGATGAAAATATTTTAGCTAGAAACTTCGAATGAACAACTGAATGTACACAAAATATGTCAGAAACAGCTGAACTGTAAATGATCTCTGAAGCCATGTCCCCATTCATTCTCTTACCTGTCCCATTTCTCCCAAGTCACCAAAGTTTGGCATGACCATATTGCCTTCTCCAACAACTTCTTGGGGCGGAGCACCAAGTTCATGCATCTAGGAAGACAAAACAATTTATATAGGTCTGTGACATCTAGCAAAGGGCTTAAAAACAAAGTTTATTTTATTAAATGAAATTTCATTTTTTTTTATATTGAGAATAAAAATGTACTGCAGCCAGAGGTTGTTGGGAACCAAATGTTGGTTGTAGTCAGGAGTTGTTGGGAACCAAATGTTGGTTGGAGTCAGGAGTTGTTGGGAACCAAATGTTGGTTGGAGCCAGGAGTTGTTAGGAACCAAATGTTGGTTGGAGTCTGGAGCTGTTGGGAACCAAATGTTGGTTGTAGCCAGGAGTTGTTGGGAACCAAATGTTGGTTGGAGTCAGTTGTTAGGAACCAAATGTTGGTTGGAGTCAGGAGTTGTTAGGAGCCAAATGTTGGTTGCAGCCAGGAGTTGTTGGGAACCAAATGTTGGTTGGAGTCAGGAGTTGTTAGAAACCAAATGTTGGTTGAGTGATAAGCAACTAAGAAAATGTAGATTCTATATGTTAGTTAATTTCTCTCTGTGAATACCTTTAAAAAAATTATAACAACCTCTATCTTATTAATACTAATTCACAATCTTAATTTTACTATAAAAAAAAACATCAAGAATCTAGCACAAAATCAATTTGTATCATAAAGGATAAATACAGCACAAAAAAAAAGTTTTACCCTCTGCAATAAGTCTAAAAGAACTTCAAATCGAGAGTTTTTCTCTTCCAGGCTATGATCATCAGAGTCCCCATCTAAGTGCTCCACAACTTTCTCAATAATCTCCAGCTGTTTGCGGTAAACTATCAGCTTCTCTGGTTCAAGATCATGCTGTTTTTCTTCTATGTACACCTGGTACTGGATACATGGGATGGAAATACAGATACTGAATAAAGTTAGAGAGAAAGAGTATTTCAGAAAGATAACTAATTTAAAAACTGAAAGATAGTTTAATGAACAAGACTTTTCTTTTTAATACATCTCAGGAAATCTAGAATTTCTTTTTCTATGAGATACGGAGAAACTGTTCAAGAATTATTATCATTGTATTATCTCCTTATCAATCAACTTTAATGGTTGCCAAGTAATAGAAAGCTTCGATGACTATTTCAGATGCTTTATTGGCTCTCCTTTTCAGTTTAACTTTAAACCATAAGGTCAAAAACTAACAGAACCTAATCTACTTAATCACTAAGCATGTAATGATAATATTTGGGCAATACTGTATTGGTCTATAATTGGGGTGATATATATCTTTTTTTTGAAAGAGTTCATCTTTTTTTTTTTTAAAAACAAGCGCAGACAACATAAAATAAAAAACGAAGGAGCTATCATCTTGACATTGTGAAGTGAGGCTGAAATATTTGTATTTTTGAGAAGATCATTATTTTGTAACATTTTACAGTTCATTTATGAATTATGTTAAAGGAATACATATGTTTTTAATAAAAAGTATGGAAGCAGGATTTAATGGTGTTAACAAATTATTCTGATGAGTCATGATTTGGACAATTAATGTTATTTCCTTAAGATTTGAATTATTAATCCTGTTGTTACTTCCGTTAAAGTTAAGCCGTAAAAGCTAGGCTCAAAAAATTAACAAGTAAGTAAAGTAACCCTTTTAGACCTTGGAGCAGATGATATAAAGGTTATCTGCTTCTATGGCACAACAAACAATTGCCTTTACTTTCCCCAGCTAATTTCAGGTACCCATTAGATTTGGGTGGACTCTAGGACATCTTAAAAAATCCTGAAATTCAAAATTCAGATCTGCACTGGGAACCAAATGTTGGTTGGAGTCAGGAGTTGTTAGAAACCAAATGTTGGTTGAGTGATAAGCAACTAAGAAAATGTAGATTCTATATGTTAGTTAATTTCTCTCTGTGAATACCTTTAAAAAAAATTATAACAACCTCTATCTTATTAATACTAATTCACAATCTTATTTTTACTTAAAAAAAAACATCAAGAATCTAGCACAAAATCAATTACCAAGTACTGTAAGCCATTTATATATTAATCAACAATAGATAAAAAAAAGAGTAGAGCTAGTTGGTGGAAAACCAGAAATTCTGTCATAGGAAATGTCAACTTGAAAAGATATAATAGTCTTACTTTTTGAGAGACTTCCTTGAGTGGCTGGTACAACAGCTCTTTAGACAGCAGCTGTTTGACCATGTTCTGAAACATTCCCCCCATGGCTCCCAGTCCTTCTTCCATGCCAGGACCACCGCCGCCTTCTGCTCCCAGTGTTTCTGCCAATTGTTCCCACAGCACTTGCTGGTTGGGATCTCCCTGCAGTAGACAAGAATGATTAGTCAGTTTTAGTGTTACTGATAGATTTTCTGGTTCTCCAATAAGGCAATCTTAATTTGACAATTCCTTAAGTTTCAGATATTACTTAATATAATCCAGCCAGAGACAGGCACTTAAAGTAATGTTAACTTGTTTATGTCTTTACACTATCCATCTCAGTCTCTGCTGTTTTCAACAAAACTTTGCAAAGATAGGTTGTTCCACCCCTTTAAGTATTACATAGGACACTGTAGTTTGTGGGAAAGCTTTTGAAAAACTTTATTAATAAAGACTAAATATGTTCTTGTAATTTTGATGTTCTGAATAAATGTAAACTGACAGACTTGAAAAACTTGAGTACAGAATCAGACTATTATAATGTACAAGTACCATTGATTTAAATCATAGATATAAAAACATTGCAAATGCAAATCAGATCCATTCTGTTTGTTTTAAAACATGTTTGTTTTCAATATCACATTCTTTTGATATGGAATTTTTAAAGGGGACAAAATCTGACAGCTTATTTGGGTGAAACTGACGCAAAAAGAATAACTCCAGGACTGGAGTTTACAAATGACCTTAAGACACTTTTGTGTAGCCCATTTGAGATTGTGTGACCTTAACATAGGAAGTCCCAGCAAGGTTAAATAGAGGAGGAAAACCATTGGTTTCGATTGAAACAGGTGTTTGAAATCAAATAGACAACAATATGAGTTAAGCTTTCACAGTTGATGTTAAATGTTTGATGGGCAAAGAACAGTTACATAATCAAAGATGTATGTCTAGAGTCTAGAATTTTAAAGAGCTACGTATGAGATCTGTAAGCATGTCAGTACAGCAAGAAGACATAAGTTGGTGCATTTTCATGGTGCTGGAAAATATGCAGGTCGCAAATGGGTTTTTGTAGTCATGAGAAACACTGCACTCATCCTTAATCTCCGTCATCGAAGACATTGCCATTACAAGGTCAATAAAAATGATATGTAACCTATAATAGTAGCACTAGAATACTACTGTTACTGAAAGAAGAAACATAAGTAAGATACGAGTAAGATCCGAACCACAGATCCCCAATACCAAACTGAAACACATCTAACATGACCATCAAGGCCACCAAAAAGAGCCTTTCTAAACAAATGACCTGCCATACTCTAGTGCTGCAATTACGTTTATTCATTCTTTGTTTCAGCACTAAGCTTCAACACTTTATTTCTATCTAAGGTATGTAGCACAAATAATGGACCACTACTCTACATAATGAGTCATTCTTCAGAAATGGAGATACTCAGAGTGTACATCTGCCCAAATCAGTCTGTCTTAAAATGTGTATATATATAGATATATATTTATATCTAAATCTGCTGTACAATGACTTGCACTCTCTAGAAACTAAACTCAGTCTGTTTTAAACTCTATTGTTTATTTTATCTCAATTCGTCAATAATACCAACTTGTAAACTTTCGGCATTCAAGTTGAGGCCACTCAAAGTTTTCTCAACAGTCTCTGCAAAAGCTGCTGCGTTGTTGGTGGAGGCTAGGAGGAACAAGACAAAACTATTGTTAGATGTTGGTGCTGGGTAGACATGTAGGTATGACATTCACAAGTCCATCACAAATCAGTGATCATTACTTTAAAATAGAAAAAGTAGTAAATTATTGATGCAGTTCATTTAAAGAGCAGCATAATGCTTTTCCTCCCTGGGACCAGAGTACCCTCCCTCTTATAAGAGACAGCATTGAAAACGTAAACAAAAAAATTCCAAGGAATTAATGACACTTATTTCTAACAACCCATTACCCCAACAACCAATGGGTCAGAGTCTGCACAGATGGATCTTCTCAAAAATCCAACACAAACGGAGGAGCTGGCATACGAATTGAAAATAAGACATGAATATTTTCTCACTCTCTTTGACTTAACAGTATTTATCTACATGGTCTTAACTCCTTCTCTCCTAACTTACAATACCAACGGTGATTTGACCTAATTAAATTAAATTAATTTTTGGTTTTATAAGCTTTAATTTGTGTTATATAAAAAGAGCATGCATTCTTGTATAATTATAAGCCTAATAAAAAAATTTCCTGATCTTCATTCAAAAAAGTTATTGAAGTTTAACCCTAACAGGGTAGTGAAACACAAATGAGCAAAATGAATAAATCCATCGGAACATGGAACAATAATTATGGAGACAAAGAGTTAAACAGTAAGTAGTGCACAATCTTAAATAGTATTCCATTACACAATCCCAGTGACACTTGAAGAGATATAAAGAATACACATTTTTAAAATCTAAACACTGGGATGGGGCTTGCAAGGTAGTAAATCAAAGACAAATTAAAAGAGAGAGGCGGGTGTTGGGGTTTAACTTTTCTAAGGCCATCCAGGAAAAACATATGAGAATTCACTACATGTATGTTTTGCATTATTAAGTATACCAGCTTGCTCTGCTGATGCAGCCAACTCAGCAAACTGTCTTTGTATATTGGGGTCAGCCAACAGGGCATTGAAGGTATCCTCAAAAGATTTGTTCATGGCGTCTGCTAGGAAATCATAATTTCCTTCCTCTGGTGAGCTCTCATCCTAGAAACAAAAAAATTAATGCAAACATTTTACACTTCAGACAGCTTCTAACAATTCAACATATCCAGCAATGAAGTGAGACACACTTGTATGTAAGACAATAGACACATTTGTGAGACAAACTTAAGACACATTTGTGAGACACACTTGTGTGTATGACACATTTGTATGTAAGACACATTTGTAAGACACGCATGAATATGAGCAGTTCAAAAGTTGGGTTATGTGATAATTAGATGAAGGCTATCAAAAAAAACAGTCCAACTAAAGGAACTAATTAATTGTTATTCAAGTATTGAGTTATTAAGATAGCAGTGATACATGTAATACAAATGTAAAGGTAAAGCCTAGTATTAAAATCATTTTTTGCTTGGAATATGTTTATCCTATACTCCCTTGGGGGTACAGAGGAATAGGTCAAGTCAAGCAGCATTTCACACTAACTATTACATAAAATTAAGTCAAGAAATGAAATATAAAACAGATATTAAAAGCATTTTTAAAAAAAAATATGATAACAGGAATGAATAAAATGTTCAAAGGAACTAATAATAGTGAAGAAAACATCGATGACTAGGTATTGAGTTAGAACTGGGGGGAGACTGGAACAAGAAGTAATGTTTTATTGAAGATAGTTCTCACATTATCATTTCATATTAGTAACACATAGAAAAAGAAATCATGTAATGATGTTAACTGTGGCATAGCTAGGTTGGGGGTCCAAATTTGTAAAACCATCCCCCCCGGGCCCCCATTTCAGGGGTACCCCCAAATGAGTGTCCGAAATTTGTTTTGACATTATCTTATGTCATGATGTCAAATTTCAAAATGCAGGGGTCCCTAATGAGGTCAAGCCCCTCCGGCCCCCTAATCCCTAGCTATGTCACTGGATGTTAATATAGATTAGAGAATGACAAAGAGAGTCCAAAAATTAGCTTCATAACCTTGAGGTCAAAGAGTTTATCAGAAAAGAAAAAAAAATGAATGTTTCACTCTAAAGGTTTCAGGGATAAGAAATAAGAATATCAGAGATCATTAAAAAAACAACATTTCAATAATATCTTGTTGAACCACAAGAGGCACACCTATAGGGGCATACACAAAATAAGAAAATAATTTTTTTTCTATAAAGACTTACAGGTTTTTTACTATCTTTCTCAGCCTCTGCTGCCTGTGGTGGGTCAAGTGGCTTGGTTGCTGCTTCTTTTGGCTTATCAAAATCTGCTAATGCACCTAAGGGACAAACAAACATTTCAGAAATCTCTAAGAAGATATTACAAAACATTTCTCATGTTTCTATGTTTAGTGCATCTCTTGAAAACACTCCCATAACTTGACTGTTTTGTTGTTTTCACTAACAAATCTGTACTTAAGGATCTGAAGCACTTTTGTTTTACACTGAGCAACATAGTTAACCATTAAAGCAATGTTTTCTGACTAGTCCAAGGAATTGATGCTCTGTTGAATACTTCAAGAGGTATGCTATGCTCATCTATAGATAAAGAAATGCTGGTCTTAGTGGTACATGGTAATTAAATACTTATAACTGTGTAACTGTGGCTTGTCAGGATGTGATCTATTTCTTTAGATAGATCTGAAATAAAGGTTCACCCAAACAATAATATATGGAGACACAGTGGCTGAGCGGTAAAATGCTTGGCTTCCAAACCGGGGGTCCCAGGATCAAATCCTGGTGAAGACTGGGATTTTTAATTTTGGGATCTTTGGGCACCTCTGAGTTCACCCAGCTCTAATGGGTACCTGACATGTGCTGGGGAAAAGTAAAGGTGGTTGGTCATTGTCCTGGCCACATGATACCCTTGTTAACCATAGGCCACAGAAACAGATGACCTATACATCACCTGCCCTCAACCACAAGGTCTGAAAGGGAAAGGGAGGGGATGATGGCCCATGTCTCATATTGACATTTTTTAAATTTCCATTTTAGAGTTAATTTGGGATATTAGTGAACTAGCATTCAAATGATATGACCCTGAACTTTCCACCAAGTAGTTTTGTTTTTCAAGGTCATCCATTGACAGTTGGTGAAACTTGTATTATGATCCCATTACTAGCTCTGTCAAAGTTAACGACACCAAAAGTTCTTCTTACGCACTTTTAATAGAACACATTTAATCAGTAGGTCCCAGACTGGACAAATAAGTTCTAAGGACTGGGCTCTGGATAACCAGGAAGAAATTTTTTTTGTTTCATAGCTGGATGCAGATGTTTAGTAACAAATGCCAAGCAAGATATGTATGGCTGGGTGACTAAAAGTAAGTAGCTAAATTCAATACAGCAGCAAGCTGTACATTTGTGTCCTTTTTCCCAAACATAGAAAAACTAGAGGACATTCACCTTCACCTATCCCTCAGTCTGTTGGACCATTGGGGCACCACACAAGATCTGTTGACCATATTTTTTCATTCCTTCCAGTCTTTTGCCTTGGATAGAATTTCTTTCAATGACAGGCCCATCCATTCTTTTCTATACAATGTTGTTTTTCCGTGGCTTTCTATCTCTCTGCCTTTTCTTTTTCCTGCTACTGTTTCCTAGAGAAAGGTTTTTGCGAGCCCAGAGCACCTTGCAAAATGGCAACAGAGTTTTAGTTTGAGTTTTTTGACAGCTTCTAAAGTCATTGTCATGATTTTGGGGTCCAATTGCTGCAAACCAATCCTATCTCTAAATCTTCATTTGTAATGCAGATCCTAGGTATCATATACAAAGGAAATTTAATAGCCTCCTAATAGGTACTTCGATAAACTGACCTAGATCCTTTTTTTTTCTCCCAAAAAATGGCTGAAAAGTGTGTCATCACATTTTACCCTTTTTTATGGGTGGTCATTTCCATCAAAGTTTTAGCACATTGTATTTGATTTCAGGACTAATTGTGATTTACTTTTTGTAAACATAAGATATCAGAGATCATTTTTATATGCTTTTGAAGGCAATCTGTTAAATTTTTCTTAACAAAAGTTTATGTGAAAGTTGACTTTTTAAAAAAAAAAAAATAAAAGTGTTTATAGTTACAACAAACTCACTAATTCTATTGAATTTAGCATGTTAATATATATCTGTGTGCTAAGTTTGAACTTTGTAGCTTGACGCACTCTTTAGATATTAATTTTCAAAGTTGATGGTTAAAATCTATTTTTAGTAACAACCAACACTGTGATTTACTGGAAATGGTCAATTTCTATCTATCACGTCCTATTTTTAGAAGCACACATAGGAATTTTTCATTTAGATTAACTTTTATAATGTTTAAATGCTAGATTATGGAGAGGGAATGTATCTTTATTATTTAATGACTTTGTAATGTGCAAATTTTAAAGTAAAAATAAATATTTTAAAATAATAATATTAAATAATTTTTTTTCATATTTTTAGCTCTGCGAACTATTAATTAATTATTTTTTTCCGTGTGTTTTTTTTTCAATGGTATAAATGTAAATTAATAGTTAATAAATGAGTACATTATATTTTTAAAATGATGAGCTATTACTGCACAAAAATTTAAGTAAAAAATCTTTTAATAACTTCTAAATAAATCGCAAGGTTTCTTTTTTATTTTATTGTCTGATGCAAGAAATTTTTCATTTACAATCTAATTTTTAAAGCATTTAAATTCAGGCATTTTAAAATGATTAATTGCCAGTGCTCTACAAAAAGGTTTAAACTGTTTTTATGAAATTTATTAAACTTATAGTGATTAAATTTTAGCAAATATTTTTCTGCGCAGTGCTATTTTCATTTATAATTTATAAAAATTATCTATCTGATGCATATAAATAGCTATTTAAATACAGTAGAATTATGATTAAAAAAATAAAACACACTACAGATATCTGATTTGTTTTATTTGTGATTTTTGGGCTCATATGATGACAAAATCACATATATTTTTATTTTTTGTTGAAGGCTTGTTTTATATATTAATTCACTTTTTTCAAAGATTTTATTGCTTGGTCTTATTTTTTTAATTTGTTTGAACAGAATACAGGTTAATGAAAAAGAGTGTGAAGTTTCAACCCCATATCTTTAAGACTTTTTATAATACAGTTAATTAAAGTTCAACTGTCAGTTGTTTCGGTCACAGATATTTTTTTGCTTTACAAAGGCTAAAGAAGGCTAATTTTTGGCCACTAAAAATGTAATAACTTCCCTCATAATTAACTCAGCAATATAGAATTGGTATCATTGGAAAGCATTTCTCAAGCTCTACCTAAAGAAATAGGTTCCAGTGCATTGTGATTATTTTGAAATTTTTACTCATAAGATTTGCACTTCTAACTTGTGTGCAATCAATAAAATAATTAAATATATAGATCTAGATAGATACAAATTGTAATGATGCAAGCTATGTCAGTGTCATTCAACTCATTCATTGTCAATGTCACCTGATGTGACCTAAGTCCTAGAATTTGCAACCAATATCAATTAGATCTATAATCAATAATAATTCAATTCAATGGTTAATTAATTAAATGGAAAAGATTTCTCTCATTTCCACTCTAGTAGATCTAGACTAGTACTAGTAGACGGTCTAGTGAAGTCTAGTGACTAGAGTCCTAGTCAGCCTAGTCGCCCTAGTGCCTCTAAGTTTTTATTACTAGACTTAGACTCAAGAGATTCTAGAGTCTAGAGCTAGACGTAGTAGAGTGTTACAGTGTAGAGTCGAGTTATAGATATCTAATAATCTAGATCTAGTTAATAACTTAATAAAAATATAAGTCTATAAGTTATAGTTATAATGATTATTTAGTTTATAATTATTTTTTATATTAATATTTTTATACTATTTATTATTTTATAGGATAGGAGACGTAGACGACGTAGTCTAAAACAAAATCTAGATCTAGTTTTCATTGTATAGTAATGCAATAATTAATACAAGCTCACTTTCTAGTATAGCATCTAATTCTGGATCTACATTTTTTTGAATGTCGACTGAAGATGATTCGTCCTTTACAGAACTTTTATTTTCCATGCTACCATTTGATGATTCGGACGCCATCGTAAGCTAAAGTCCGAATCGGCAATGTATATTAGTTTCGCATTTTTTTATTTTTATTGGGAAAAAATTACTAACACCCAAAGCAAGGAAGAAGTGTTCTAAATTATTAGTTTTTAATTAAAAGTATTAAATTATAAGTTGATTGTTCCCATTTGATTAGAACGTAAAGTGAATGTTTGTATTGTTTTAACCTACTATGTTTCGGATTTGCATCTGAGTGGGAGATAATCCTAATTCGCAGGACTATGTATGGGGGATGCCAGTGGACGGGTATGAACCGGGGACCAGCAAGGCGACCGGTTTAACTATTTACACTTGCATAAAACTTTAAAAAAAAAACATAAATAGGCTGGTTTTACCTTTAGGCAATAGAAGCTATAGCCTAGGTGCCCCGCTTGCCTGGTTGGATGGGAGGGGGGGGGAAATGGTTAAAGGGGCATTGCCTTAAAAGGGGCCCCTTCTTTCCAATAGATTATAGGAACTTATCAAATATAAATCCTGTCCTGTTTGTCTGCATCAGATGTGGCAAATATGTAGGTCTCAACCGATCAATTTATTTTTCATTTTGACAAAGCTAATATCATTCTTTTTTATATTGGTCCAAACAATTGAAAATTCAGTTTGACTACTTAAGATAAATGATCTTGAAGCACCCTGAGTAAACTTAGAAAAAAAAAAGAGTTTTTAAATTTCTATTCTAGCCATAATGCATAAAAGCAGACGACCACTCCGTCCAGAAGTGATGTAACTGACGTAATGGGTGCTCAGCGTTATCAATGTTCGTAGATTCACTGATGCTTCTGGGTGTAAAGATTTTATCAGCGTTCATTGTAGTGTAGTGTCTCTTTATATTCCTGCACTGTTTGAATGTTTATCTGGATATCTGCAAGCGGGTTCTGATGCTTTCTAGAAGCCACAATTATTTCTTGACATTCAAAATAGAACCATGTATAAGCTTTACAGTTGAATGGTAGCTTTTCGTCACCTGGGATAAAGTCGTCTCAAAATGTGATAATGGTCTTCATGTTCCCTATTAGAGTTTCCATTGAAACGTTTAACAATAATTTCACACCGAACTGTCGGCAAAAACGAATGTCAGTCCTCACATTAGGTGCACACAATGTGCAGATTGAGGAGTTTCTCAGGAACGCTAGTATTTAGTTCATTATTTAGTTCAGTTCATCAGACCCTATTCAATAGTATGACATTCTACATCCGGTGTCATTAAACTTCATTGTTCTCCTGTTCTATTCAATCCTCAAATGGTCTCGTATCTACATATATGCTATCCTAGCCAATGGAATTTCAGACTACAATTGTCCACCTCAGCATTTCAACCAAAACAATAACAATATAAGAGCAAACAGGAACACCATAATAGGTACACACAATATAAGAGCAAACAGGAACACCATAATAGGTACACACAATATAAGAGCAAACAGGAACACTATAATAGGTACACACAATATAAGAGCAAACAGGAACACTATAATAGGTACACACAATATAAACAAAGGGAAAGAAATCCACAAAATGATAAAACTTGTATTTTATTTCATACATAATCCAAATCAAAATGTATTGTTTCAGTCAAGAAAAAAAAAAAATTCAAGTCAGGACACTAGAGGATTTATTTCTATAATTTCTGTAATGGTCGAGAGGCTAAGTGCGCTTGAACTTGGCTTGTCTCGGCTACCTAGAAGGGGGATCGAGGTTCGACAAAGACTCAGGCAGAGTTGCGTTTATTGAGCGCCTAAAGGCAGCACGGAAAACCAACTCCTAGATACCCCCCCCCCCACACAAATGAGATTGGACCAAAGCGCACTGAGCATGCTATTAGCATGAAAGTAGCGCTATAGAAAAGCTATAATAATTTCAGATAAATTCTAAGTTTTAAAAAAATGAACAAAAACAAATCTATAATGTCTCAAACCCAATTTATGGAAGTTCATTTAAAAAAAAATAATAATAATTTTAAAAAAATAGATGTCAGTTCTTTGATATGACTCAATACAATACATAATTTATTTTTTTTTGCATAAATATGAAACAGCTTTGAAATAAAAGTTAAAAGTTCTGAAAATACTAATAAAATGGCAGAGTGAAGCAATTCACAAGTGTCCTCTAGGTCACACCATGTCATCTGGTCAATCGTTACAATGTATAAGAAAACATTTTGATAAGGTGCATATATATGAAAGAGGACTATAAGAATAAATAATGTACTGTAGAAGAACAGAACACATGATAAAAATAAACAGTATAAATGTCTTGTGTACAAGGGCATTGCCATATCAATTTTAAGAAAATATAAACCTAGCCTTATGTTAAAAAACAGAGTAATATAAACCTAGCCTTATGCAGTGTTTAAAAGAAATGTTTTGTTCTTTAGTTAAAGTAGAATACATTACAAAAAAAAAAATAAGCTGCTTTTTGATAATGGAAAATACATGCCTTGAAAACAAAATAATGAATTCTTGCCAATTCTTTTTAAAACCTACTGTGGAAACTTCATTATTTAAAAAGAAAAAAACAAGCATTCTGGCACCCATAATTCTTTGGATAAATAACATTAATATTGACAAGACATTTTTGTAGGAAGTCAAAAGTTAAGACATGTCGTGAAATAAAGTAATCATGATTGTTCTGTTAGTTTTTGTAGTCAACTGCCAAAAAAAAAAAAAGGTTTTGACATACAAAGTTTGTGAAAAAAAAAAAAATTCAACCATAAAATTCTGGTATATGATATGCACATACCATTAAAAAGAAAATGGGTATAACTGTATCCCTAATCTAGATGTATTTCTAATCTATGACAATATGAGATCAAACTTAACTGATTAAAAATATACTGTGGTTTAAATTACTAATTGTTGTTCAACAAATTATCACACAAAAATTGTATGCCTGAATGCTGGTACACAATTATAGATGAATGATATATTTAATAGCCAAGTCTTACAATTATTCACTTGCCCTAGCGCATGACAGAGATGCTGCTATGCAAATCTTTTTGATACAAGAAAATGTCAAGTTTGAGAAAATTATTTAGCGTTAGAACTATTCTAAATTATAGTTTTAACAACAAATTGAACCCAAAATTAAAGTAATTATTTTGACAAAGAATTCACTTAACTGAAATATATTAAAAAAAAACAACTAGGGCTTACTAGTATTTCTAGCACTGACAAAAGCTGAAATTTGGTCTCACCCCGTGACAGTTTGATTCAAGCATGAAAATCAGAAACCACACAAAAAATAGCATGTTTGCAAAACTTATCATTTAACCACAAAAAAAAAAAAAAAAAAGACTTTGTAACTACACCTCTTGTAACATAGTGTACAAAACTTCTGTAAAACTATCAAAAGGTCTGTATCTGAAAGCAAGCATGTGATTTGGTTCTTGAGTTAAACTTAGTTATGACACTTGCAGTTGTAGTAAAATCCAAAACTGAAGGAGTGATTGTTGTAGCATGCATTATCTCCAAATGCAGTAAAATTTTTGTGTTCTCTAGATATTACAAAAGCTTTATCTGCGTTGGATGTGTCATAATTTGTAGGCTCATACTGGACTATTCATTCATCTTTGCACTTAAGGACAATTCCTTATTAATTAAAATTACAACATATATATATATATTGGTTGTACTACTGGATACTTTTCAGCTAAGAGATCAGCATATCCAGGTTCAAGTTCACAAGGATGACCATTTTAATGATACAAACAAACAAAAAATGTTATAAAGTAAAATAATTTTAGCTTTTCATACAGAGCTCTTAGTTTTCAATCCGTGATACAGCTAGAGTAAATCAAAGGTTAAATAAAAGCCTACATAGTTCATAACATTTAAGTAGCCATGCAAATGTAATGACCATATATCCACACAACTAAAAGAGTATCATAAATGTCAGTGTACATACTGCTCTTGTACATTGAATGGGTTAATCTCAGCCGTGTGGAATAAATATGGCAAGCCAAACAAGGCACACATGAAATCACTGTCAGTAGCATTTTGATAAAGAAGAGATTCAAAGCAAATGATACATCAATGAAAACCTTTTTCTCTCTAAAATAAACTCATCAAGAACGGACAGACAAGAATGCCATTACTAAGTCCCTTAAAAAAATTGAAGCACATTGTCAACAAATATTAGCTGTTGAATATTGTTAATACTTCCTTTAACAAAGTAAATGCAAGCAAACAAACAAATGTGGGATCTAACCCAAGGCTTTTTTTATTGGTTCGCTATGGAACCCAATGTTATGGTACCTAGTCAAATCTTGTTTTTATGTGTAGTACACACAGTAATGTTCAGAACTATAACAATTACTGTGTTAACACAATCAACTAAACTAAAGATCTCAATAAATTTACTAATACTTCACTATGCACAGGTCTGCAAGAACCTAGTAAAGGACGCTACAAATGAAAATAATGGGCGACTAGAAAAAAATATTTTCACATTACATTGTTTTAAAAAAAAACACTACTTTAGCCTTAATTTTGTGTGTGAAATAATAGTAATTCATAACTACGAACCATGCACTCAATGGGACAAAACTATGACACTGACTAGTAAGAGTAGACACAGTTACACATTCACTATTTACATTGGACTGATATTCTCAGCACCAATACATTTCATTTTCAAGTTTTGTGTAGGACATAGAAAAAAGAAAAAAAGACGTACATGTAAAATGTCAAAGGTTAATAATTAAAATTGAATAAATTAGAAAATCGTTTCTAAAAATTGTCCATTACCATTAAAGGGTTAACATTAAAATATCTCTGGTCAAAACAAACCACTGTGGTTCTTAAAAAATAAACATGTCTAAAGGGAACAGTTTAAAATGTCTTCAAAATAAAACAAAATCTTCAATATCTAAAGTAGAACACATCCACACAGAGTGTTTTTCCCTAAAAGTATTGATGAATGATGACGTGAAACAAATATCCACGAGTCCTGCATATTTGTTCCCAATAATGAAGCTGTAAAAGAAACGTCTATTCCACTGAGGTATATCAAATAAGTTAAATGGATGCCTTTTAAAACTTGTTTTCCTTGACAAGGATCATTTTAAGAAAAGGGAAATAAATAAACAAATATATATATATATATCCAGGTGTAATGTTAATGTATACAGTAACGCAAGTAGTCAAAAATAATGTTGATCAAGGTTTGCAATGTCTTGGGTAAGAGGTCATTTCCCTCTTTCGCCAAAATAAATTAGTAAATTAAAAAAAGGTCATGTACGGAAAGATGAAAGACATATATATCCACAGCTGAATACGACCCAACAAACAAAACTTGTTCACATCACTCAGAAATCGGGTGCTCATCACAAACCCTTCACGGGAAGAAATTTTAAGCGGAACAACACCATGAAATGATTCTGTCAAAAGATTAAGATGAATGCCAACAGAATTTAGGTGATTTCCTCCCATAACACACACATGACCTACATAAGATAAATGTAGTCCTAATTATTTGTTCTTATGGCTCCATTATAATTTCTGCCATAATCATTTTAATAATTATTTAATGAATTGCAACACACACACTACAACATCTCTCTTCAAAAAGATCTATGATATGATGAAGTATCCAAGGTAGGTAATACAAAATAAATATAGCTCATGGTATGTAAAGAATCTGCAGGTGGCACCTCACTTGAAAAAAACTTGTATAGTTGACTTAGGACTGGACAGCAGCAACAGACGGAGAGTCTGGCAAATGGGGGGAGCCAATCATATGGGGTGACCCTGCCTCCATGACAGAACCTGATCCAATCACAGAGTAGCTTACTATTTCATTCATGGCAGTGGAAGGGGAGTTGGGCAAGGAAATCACAGAGGGTGCAACATTGAAAAGTGATGATGAAGGTGTGGTGGAGATAGTATTGGCAGGTGCAGCCAGGGTGTAACAATTGCTGGAGCTGACCAGCATGTAGGTGTCTGCCCCAGCCAAAACACACTGTTCAGACTCCCTCAGGTGAGGATGAACTGTCAGCTGACTGCCCATCACGTAACTTGGCAAGGCTATGACAACAGTGGCAGTGGTGCCAGGTGTACAGGGCGACTCCAAGCAGATTCTGTGAGACAGACTGTCATCTGTTGTACACGAAGAACCCATCTGACTCACAACAGCTGAAGTGGCACCCTCACCACGTTCCTCCACAAGCGGTGAGTTTGAGCTCCTGTCTTTGATGTTGTCACCATGGGACAGTTGACCAATGACGTTCAAGTGCCCCCTACTTTCATTGGCCTCTTCCTTGAGCTTAGCTTCACTGACGTGGCGTGCAGACAGCATCCTGGCAGTAGGACTGTCATGTGATGTCAGCTTAGTGTACTCCATGCTGCCCCCTTTCAGATCCGACAGAGGAGAAACTTTGAGGCTGGAAGCGACTACATTTGTGTCACCTCTGTTCACAAACTGGACGGAACACTTTTTCTTTGACACATGCAGTGGAGAATTATGCACATTTAATGGACCAGCTGCATTAGAAATATTTTGACTAGCTCTGAAATCTAATGAACACATTTGCAGATCACTGGAAGTATGTACAGAATTGACCTTTCTACATTTCACTTGTGTTTTGCTCTTTTTAGATGGCTTGTTGTATGATGCAGCAGAAGGATGTACATTTTTAGAAGAGCTGGTTGAGATAGGCAGTCTAGAGGCAGAAAACGCCTGCTTTTTATTTTCATTTGAAGTCATTTCAAATGACAGGTTGCTATTGGCAGCACTGGGGGCTGAACTGTGTTTGGAATCGCATTTAGTGGCTGATAACTTAAGAAGAGCACTAGTGGCCATATCAGTGTCTAGGAGCTTCTGGTCCACTTGAACTGGTAAATTTAGACTGGATTCATTGTCATTTGAAGTTACTTCTGCTTGTATTGTAATTCTGCTGGAAGAAGGGCTGGTCTTTTCTTCTTTATTAGGCTGATCTCTTGTGCTCACATCACCTGAAAGGAGAAACATTCCTATTATTTATACAGCCCAAGCTCGTCATCTAGAAAATAATGTCCCAATAATTCACAAGTTTACACAGCTGCCGGCTCTTTAGTTATGAATGTACCATTTGTTTTAAACTTTCCCTTATTTTTTTCAAGAGTCTGCAAAACAACATCACACACATCATCAGTTGTCTAAGTATTAGCTTATCATAGGATTCAATTACATGATGTGGAAAGTTGAGGTAAACCACTAAGTTAGGCGTCTAATGAATTCATCAAACAGAATGGTTGGAATTAGAAACTTCCACAAGTCTTATAATGTGTTGATGGTAAAACTGGCCTAGAAAATGTTTATCCAGATTATCGAATATATTAAATATACAGAAAAGGCAGTAAAAAATTTGATAATTCAAGGTCATATATCCGTCCAATAAAGATCCCTACCAACGGTATCAAATTCTTATTGAGGCTGATCTTATTGGTATAAAATAAAACCTTACAACATTTTGTCTAACTGGTCCTATAACTAAGTTAAAATAACACAATAGCAAAACAATACAATATCCCATAAGTATTTCTCATTTGAACTCTCCTTTATCATTCTTCTAAACTGCAGAGTCAACAATGCTATTTAAAATAATCGTGCATCACCGTAATAACCTTATAACCATAAGCAGGAGGCAATAAAAACCTTTATTCTTTTTCATAAATTTCAACACACTGGTACAAGAAAAAACTATTTACCACAATTACATATTTAAAGCCTGTCTAATTCTCTCATAACCTAGGATACTAAATTTCTCAACAAAAAAAAAAAACAACTAAAGAAACATACCTCACATTTATGCTTCTCACCTTGTGCCTCCACTGACAGCCTTGTGATGCAATAATTGCGAGCCTTGCGTTTCCTGCTGCCAGTCACAGGTTCAGATGGCCTCTTTTCTTTAGGAATAGGTATATGTGGCGCAGGGCACCCAGTACCTAAACAAAAAGCAAAAAAATAAAACAATTTTCTAGCATCTAAAAGTCAACAATTTTTATTGATTTACCATAATTACAAATAAATTGTAAGCAGTGAAATACATATACACAACAAACCTTGAAAGTTGACTGTACCAACTGTCTCAGAAGTTTTCCCAGGAATTCCTGAATCTGTTTCCACAGGTAATTTGTTACCGGACATTTGAGGCTCCAAGTCTGAGCGCCTTCGAGATGCTTTCTTCTTTTCCATTTGCTCAATGGAGCAAACTGGCAATGATTCAATTTCTTTTTCTAAGTCAAAAGCTCTGTAAATAGATTTTATTTGTTTCTTCTATTAAACAAGCACAAAATAAAATAAAAATAAATAAATAAATAAAAAAAAAGGAGCATAAAACTAGGATAGAGAATTGGAATTTTTTTTTTAGAGTCATGCATCTGGATGTAGGCCAAGAAGAATTCTACTATTTGACTATAGAACTCATTAGAAACTTAGCATACTGAGTTATAATGCACAAAGATTAGAAAGAGCTAAAAAAATAGACGATTGATAAATTCAAAAAAAAATATGCACACTGATGATCACAGCCAATAACTGCCCCATATTATCGCTAGACAAAAAGGCTGAGTAAAGACTGTGCCACCATAACATACTAAATGTAAAAAAAAAAAGAATGTTAAAGCTAAAGGCAACATAAAAAAAAAATAAGTCTGGGTGTAAGTAAATAGTTCAAAATCACTTTCAAAAACTTTACCCTGATTTAAATCTCTTTTCATCTTCATTAAACAAAGCTGAATCAGATGGAGATGTCACAAGTTTTGAATCACTCAATGAATCTTTCTCACTGGCAGAACGCTTTAAAACCTTTTTACTATCAAGCTTTTCAAATTCTTCTTTGGTCCTGGGTCATAGAATATTATAACATTACATAATATCAATTCCAATTATTTAAAAAACAAGCATTTCTGTCTAACAATGGGCACAGCTGTTCCGTTCCCATGTGTTTTTAATGTATGTACTTCAAGCTTCTGCGCACTAACTGTACTTGGTTTATCTAGTTGTTTTTTTTATGAATTACCAAATTATAATTTTCAAATCAACATGTTCCAACGATAAATTTACTGGTTAAAAATATCTTTCAGTTTTTACGATTTATTATTTTATTTCAAAAAACTTACCCAAAAGTACGACCACTTCGCTCTGCATTCCTAGCAGCCAACCTTTCCCTTGAAGGTTGAATGAAACCTTCCTTGATCAGTTCTTGATATTTTTGGCCTCTATTAGCTCGTCTAGATTTTCTTACTTGGGGCACAATAGAATCCTCATGTTCAGAGAGGTCTCCACTATCAATCGCTGGCATGACACATTTACTACTGGAGTCAGCTTCTACCAGAAATCATTGAAATAAGAAAAATTCTATTAGTAATGACCTCAATATAAAAAAAAACACAATTTTCCACATTATCATCATAATCTGAACATAAACATGTATAAAATTAATACACACGATTAGAAACATTATGACTGCAACTGTACAGAATTATGTATCAGAGGAAAAGTATATGTTATGTCCTCAATCTCCTGGTACTCTAAAACCAATGCTGGAATCAAATTTTAAA
The DNA here is from genome assembly GCA_036873155.1 of Biomphalaria sudanica. Taxonomy (NCBI): domain Eukaryota; kingdom Metazoa; phylum Mollusca; class Gastropoda; family Planorbidae; genus Biomphalaria; species Biomphalaria sudanica. The sequence continues at coordinate 1,335,715 of JAZGLO010006697.1, forward strand.
TAGCCTTACCATGACTTGGACTAGAGTCTGATGTCTTGCCAGCTCTCCAATCAGACTTGTTCTCTTCTGTAATATCTTTCCCAGTCATCTCTTGATTGAAAGTCATGACTAATGGTGATGGACTGAGACTATTTTTATCTACCAAGCTAATTTGTGGTGGGAGAGGTTCAGATGCACAACAAGAGCTGCAACCATCTTTCCTGGGGGGCGAGCCACACACCTGAAATAATTTGAACCAACTGAAGTGAACGAATGACAAGTAGGCTGAACTATAATTGTGCTGTATCTTTACAAACACACTACTATATATGAAAAGCAACTTTTAACTTGATACCCCATCATGCAAAATAGATTTGTTCAAGCTACTCACTTCTCTAACCACCTTTTCAACCAAGCTACTCGCTGTCATTGGTTTTCTAGTTGTATCTCGCCACACCCACATCTGTTCATCTTTTGGGCTTTTGTTCAACGATGGCTCAGATTTTGTACCTACCAAGGTCATGGCTGGTAATGGAAGCCGAGTTTTCATAACAGGTCTCTCCACATTGAAGTTAGAGCTGTTTAGTTTCTGCAGAATGTGATCATAGATCTTCTGACCACAAGCTGCTATAGGTTTTAGGATTGGTTCTTTCAGTGACTTCCCTTCTTTGGCACTGGACTCTGATGACCAAGCAGAGTTGGGAGCCTTTTCTTTGGTGTCTTTGGCGCATTCAAACAGTTTCTGGGGAAGTTCTTTTGTTGGGCTCCCTGACCAGCATTTCTGACGCCATATTTGTCCTGGCTGATAAGAATGTGGGGCTTGATTTTGAGACAGTTGCATCATAAGTTTTGGGTGACTAATGGCACTAAAGGAAACTGGCATTGGACATGGCTGACTGATGGCTTCTGTAGAAGGCTGTACTGGATTTAAATGTTTTTGAGCATCCTTTTGAGAAGCGCCAGCTGATATTTTTTTGGAATGGCCATTGAGTTCAGCCTCTGTTTTAAATTCACATCTCTTTTCCTCCGCTTGGTGTGAATGCATAAGTGGCATTTTTTCATGTCGCTGAACATCTTCATAGAGCTTCGTCTCAACTAGCATTCTCTCAACCCATTTCTTTTTTAACTTCACCTCCGTGCTGGACGAGTTCAATGGAGGGGCTCTTGAAATCGGTTCACAAATCTCCCGTTGTGAGGTGGGCACACTTTTTTCTGCAAGACTCTGGCTCTTCATTCGTTCATATATCTGGGCCAAAGCAAATGTTGCATTTTCTGGTCCGTTGGTTTGTACGTTACAAGGTGATGTGGAAGGTATGAAAAGTTTCACTGGCTTCTCTTCAGAGAGCCAGTTCGTAGGCTCAAACTTAACAGAACACTGGCTGTTAGAACCATCTTCAAGTTTTACAAATGTTAATGGTTCAACTGTGCTTTTAGGGCTGGCCTGGTTAGACTTCATCATCAAATCTCTCCAATGGCTAAGCTCTGGAGTGTTTAGTTTAACAGAACTTACTTTTGGAAGATCAAAATGTTCAAGTTTGATGGATGTGGTCTGTGGCAGTTCTCCCATTGCATTATATCTACCTGTGTTAGACGGGTGCACTGCCCCAGGTCCCCCAGAAACAAAACCTGGAGAGAACCGTTGTTCAAAATTGGGAAGTTTTTCACATTCTCTTAAAGACTGATCTAAAGTTTTTACATCTGACAACCAGGACTCCTGTTTGTCTGAGTTAAAAGAGTCATGGAACACGGGAGACTCCGCACCTTCCATGTAAGAAGGTAAAGGAGAAGGTATAGATTCTGTTGCAGAAGACGACAGCCTTCTTTTGGGTGTGCTCCGTTTGAAGTGTTCCACATCTGAGTACTTCTCGAGCTGTGGAAGGGAGACAACTCTTTTGTGGTGTGCAGACAGATTCAGGGGAGACAAGTCCAGACTATCATTATCATCTCTCTCCGTCTTCACAGTTTGAGAATCGCTAACGCTGTCGAGTTCAGTCAGGCTCCAGTGCCTGGCTCTCTTCTTTGGTGGTGGCATGGGCTGATGGTATGGTGAATTGGTTACTGAGTTGGACGTTTGAGGAGTTGACTGAGTGATAAGAGACGCAGAGTTTGAAGCACTCCAACCAGCCTTGCCACAGGGTACAACCAGGCGGGAGTTTCTAATGGTAGGCTTGTTTAGCTCACTTGAACACATCTGCAGAAGAAAACACAGAAATCTCCTGATGTTGAAGTCTCAGACTTTTAAAAACCTATATTTAGATTAAACGCTAGAATCAATGCACAAATTCTTAGCCCTTAATTTCACTTCCACGCTGTATTAATCATTGGCATACAGATTTCTAAGTTGGAACAGGAGTAGCTAAAGGTGCAAAAGTGGGATCAAGTAATGGGTTCACTTGTGGGATCAAGTAATGGGTTCACTTGTGGGATCAAGTAATGGGTTCACCCAAGAGACTGATGGATAGCATATAGAATATTTAATAAGTAATATCAAATATTAAAAACCTATATTTAGATTCAACGCTAGGAGCAATGCACAAATTCTTAGCCCTTAATTTCACTTCCACGCTGTATTAATCATTGGCATACAGATTTCTAAGTTGGAACAGGAGTAGCTAAAGGTGCAAAAGTGGGATCAAGTAATGGGCTCAAGTAATGGGTTCACCCAAGAGACTGATGGATAGCATATAGAATATTTAATAAGTATTATCAAGTGCATGTTTTAACTGTAAATATATTACTAGAGTTGTTTAATGGTGTATATTACTGAAGTTGTTAATATATATCATATGTTAATGAGTTCTTTCACAATATAAATAAGTGAATGAAGTGTTTTTTTTCTCAATGCATGTACCAGTATGTTACTGTTGCTAAGCAAAATATGTATACAAGTCACTGTAACTGTTTTACAAGGTATTTAATTTACTGGAGTAAATGTAAGTATGTTACTGGAGTTGTTCTACAATGTTTGTATGTATCTATGTAAGTTACTGGAGTTTTTCTACAATGTTTGTATGCACCTATGTAAGTTACTGGAGTTGTTCTACAATGTTTGTATGCATCTATGTAAGTTACTGGAGTTGTTCGACAATGTTTGTATGCACCTATGTAAGTTACTGGAGTTGTTCTACAATGTTTGTATGCATCTATGTAAGTTACTGGAGTTGTTCGACAATGTTTGTATGCACCTATGTAAGTTACTGGAGTTGTTCTACAATGTTTGTATGCATCTATGTAAGTTACTGGAATTGTTCTACAATGTTTGTATGCATCTATGTAAGTTACTGGAGTTGTTCTACTATGTTTGTATGTATCTATGTAAGTTACTGGAGTTGTTCTACAATGTTTGCATGTATCTATGTATGTTACTGGCTTGCTCTACAATGTTTGTATGTATCTATGTAAGTTACTGGCTTATTCTACTATGTTTGTATGTATCTATGTAAGTTACTGGCTTGTTCTACAATGTATGCATTCATGTAAGTTACTGAAGTTGTTAAACAATATACTTATTTTAGGCTACCATATTTTATAAACTTCAATCAATTTAGAACAGAATTGATCGTTGAAATGTTTGATAAAAAAAAACTATGTTTTGAATTTATTGTTTTAAATCCCATGGATTTATGCTGATGAAGACAAATCTATGGTTTATTTTCAGTTCTCTTGATTTATAAGGATCGAAACTTTTCATTTCAAAAGTTTTAATAATTTGTTCAAATATGGCAATTTCTTTTGGTACCCACAAGACCAATACTTTGCGCCTAAATATTTTGTTTTATTTACAATTACTACTAACAAAGATGTTTAAACAGACTTAAATTATTAGTTTCATACACTCCTCCTGTAGCCAATGTACCCCTAGTTAAGAAAGCATGCCATCTTGAACTATAAACTTTGTTTAAAGCCTACCTCGGCTAGTTGCAACAGAGCACTGTTTGCTGTTGAAGTGATTGCCTGACTTCTAACAGGCTGTTCAGTAAATGTAGACACAACATGAGATGGTGCAGACGACAGTGATGAACTTGAAACTGGTGCATCATGGGATGTCTCTTTATCGGCCATCAACAACAAATTCAAGCCACCCATCTTGTCTAAATCTGAAAATAAAACAATAATTTATGTTTAATAGTTTATACATTAATAAACAAAACAATGACTTTACGATCTTTCTAAAACAGAGGGGATTGTTTTATGTCTGAAGCGGCAATCAACAAATTTAAGTTTCCCACTTTTGCCGATGTCAATAAATCGTGATCTTCCTGATCTACAAACCAGTAATTAAAATGCTACACAAACTCCATACATTGTATCACTATAAACAGCAGTCAGATGATTAACAATTAAACTAGCCTTGCAAACACAAAGTTAATAGCTTTTTAAACTTTTTATTACGTATAATGTAAAACAATTTATTATAATAAAAAAATCTTTATAAATGGATTACTTTGAAAATGATCAATAAAACATGAAACCAAAATGTAATAATTAGTTTCCTTACAATGGAAAATGGGCACATTACCAGCTAATTTTCCAGGGATTATACATCCTTCTTGAGACATATCTCCAACACTCTTCATCATCCAGGGATTGACTGTTTTAGTTGTTGCTTTGGAGGTTGAGTTTACTAGCTTGTCAGAATTGTGCCACTTGTAGTTGGGGTTGGCCTTTAAAAAAGCATCTTTATACTGAAAATAAAGCATTAGAATTTTATTAATAGTGATACAAAGTGCACTCTGCAAACAAAAATTGCAAATTTAAATTAATCAAATCTGGTAAATGTAAGGCTCAAAGATGATCAGTAACAAATTAAAATTTAACTGTATTCCAAATTACATTTTATTTACATTGAGTCCAGGTCAAAGACATTTTATACTAATTAAGTGTCCTACCTGTTTGGCAAGATTAGTGTATGTATTCTTTTCCTCTCCGAGGTTAGCCCAAAGATCTCCTAGCATTCGTGTAATACTACGATTATCCATATCTGGATGCTTCTGCCTGACAACACTTCGATGGCGTTTGCAGAAGATTAGAAATGCATTCATAGGCCGCCTAATTTCCTTTTTGTCTTTCCCTTCACCGTCCATACTGACATAGAAAGAAATGTCAAGGCTATTATTACATTCATAAATACAATAAAAAAGACAGCATTCTTAAAAATGCATTGCTGATATAATCACTGATGATGATAGAAAGGCAATCTCCCATAGCCTCTATGATTATCCCAAACTTAAAGTATGTTAGTAGCTCTGTAAACTGGTAGAGAATTGCACCTTGTCCTCTTTAAGAGAAATACATTTATTACATTTCTATAACTATTTTTAAAAAAACAACCACTAAACCAGTTCCAAATCCTCACTAAACTAGGTTACAAGGTCTAGTGCTATTTAACTTGAGAAACACTAGTTCTATATAAACAATTTAGTAAGCAGAACACCTTAAGTATTAATATTTTGTAGTTTAGTCTTCTCACCACACATGACTCACGATTTAGAAATAAGTAAGTAATGTATCTAGATCTAATCTAATAATAATCGTTATTATTTACCATGCATGCTGTAGTCCAGTACCATGTATAGCAGCTTTAATTTAATGTCTAACAATTTATCTCTATAATATATTCGTATTTAAAAAACTTTGTTTTTTAACCTAGACCTATAACATCTAGATCTAGAAAAGTCTCAATTTTTATTACAAATTACATGTTCTATTTTCTATATTTAGGCTTAAGTTTAAGACTACGGCCATGCCCAGGAGAAAATTTCATTGTTGTAACTGGAAATTAATGTCCGATTCACGTTGATTCTTTTAATATAAATACACACATACAAATTTATGCTTGTATGTTTGAATAGTGTATAATCGAACATTATCATGTTGATTTTACAAATTAGTCAAAATAATCGATTCAAATGAGATCCAGACAGAATGAGATAAACAGTCTACTTCGTTAAAGCTATCTAGGTCAACTAAACCCACACAAAGATTTACGTCAGTCTTCTTTGCTGTGATTGGTTCATTCCCAGCCCAGTCAACAAAAGGCCGGGTGTAGTTCGTCGACAACTCGCCTAGTTAAAGTCAATTTATTTGATATTTAGTGACATGACTTCAGAGTGAAATAGAGCATTGATACATATGAGGTTTACGTTAAATAAGGCCTCCTAAATTTAAAAACAAATGTACTAGAACGGGTTGAAAGCAAATAGTGAGTAAGGTACATTAAAGACCAGACAGGCAAAATAAATATCAAGGCCAAAGAGGACACGCGAAGTACTGGGACTCACGTGTCGGTTTTGTCCCACTCATGTTCGTCCCTTTAAAACCGATTTTAAATAATCATGCTTCTCTATACTAAACGTGCCGAGAAAAAGTCATACTAGAAGTTTCCATTTATAACAAGATTAGTGCATTAATGCCTCGATTACATTTGAGGAAACATAAAACATACCCGGCTCCTCTTTCTAGACTACCTCAACTCATTATCTATGCACACAGGTTTTGTTGTTCAACAAGTCGACCCGATCGGGGCATCCGCTTTATTTTATTTATCACATGTGGAAATGAAATCGTCAATGAAAACAGCTTACTTGGGAGTTTCTGTTAATTAGATAATTTAACATGTTATAAGACTTACCTTCATATCACGTGAAGACACAATTTATCAATGGTAATCTTGAATAGTCAATTGTTTTTCTTACTTGAAACATTAAATGTAAAAGTCTCTCTACGCCATCAACATCATTCACAGCTGAACTTGGTAAACTAGGTCAAGGCTTGTGGAACAAATCTACGAATTCCTACGCTAATGTTGACTGAAAAAATCTATAACAAGAAACAAGTTAAGCATTGTTAAAACATCTAAACACTTTAAATTAATTTGTGTTCTACTATGAATTATAAAAATGATTCAGATCAATTTTATATTTTAAAAAAAAACAGCTTTATATTTCTAGATTTCTTTTTCTTGTATGGTTGAAGGGCCTACTTTTAGTCCAAATTTATAAGAATTTGATTGGTTATTCGATTTCTTATTTGTTCAAATGTTATACTAAAATAAGAGATTTAGGTCTAGGCCTACTGTCTACATGGTCATGAGTTAGGCGTCACAGATAAATTCGATCTATTACAATATATTGTATTATTTATATACTAGGCAATTATGCAATGTATTATTCTAGATGTATGTTATTATTATGATTTCAAAGATATTTTCTCTAGATTAGTATATTACGGATTATTTATCCTCACGTTATACTTTATTTCCGTGCCAGTCTGCCTTAGGTCGTGACCCAGTTAAAAATCATAATAATATTGCGCACTAAATTAATGATAGCAAAGCCTTGCACATATAGAATCAACATCTAGATTTAGATCATGTCTACGTTAGCTCGATATCTTTAATTATAATTTGTAAAGTAATAGTGATAATAGATATTAGTGAACAAATAGATGCTATCTTACTAGATTTTTCTAAGGCTTTTGACAAAGTTCACCACCATAGTTTGCTTTAAAAATTAAAATATTTTGGCATTAATGGTCCACTGCATCAGTGGATTAAAGATTTTCTGATAGGGAGAGAACAAACTGTAATAATAAATGGCTCTAAATCAACACCGATAACAGTAAACTCAGGTGTACCTCAAGGAACAGTCTTGGGTCCACTACTATTTTTAATTTACATAAATGATTTACCAAATTGCATTACTCCAGGAACAAAAGTCAGATTATTTGCAGACGATTGCATAATATATAGAACAATAAAAACAACACAAGACACAGATATGTTACAAAGAAAATTAGATGAATTACAGAAATGGGAATCAAATTGGAGCATGTCTTTCCACCCAGAAAAATGTCAGTTGTAAAGAGTAACAAAAAAAAACAAAAATAATTAATTCCACTTATATTATTCATGGCAAACCAGTAACACAGACTAAAAACGCAAAATACCTAGGTGTTATAATAAATGAAAAACTGTCATGGAATCCACATATTGATGAAACTATAAAAAAATCCAACAAAGCATTAGGATTTATTAAAAGAAATTTCTATAAATCAAATAAGAACATAAAACTAAAATGTTATTTAACCTTGGTTAGGCCAATAATAGAATATGCATCCTCCGTTTGGGACCCCTCAACTCAAGAAAACATTAAGAAACTGGAACAGACACAAAATAGAGCAGTGAGATTCATAACAAATGAATATTCACATTTGACTAGAGTAACACCTATAGTAAAATCACTAAATTTAGAAAGCTTTCAGGACAGAAGACTCAAAAGTAAAGTAGCAATTATACATAAAACACTGAATCATAATCTTCAAATACAAAAACAAAATTTAATAAAATACTCTGAAAGACACAAAGATAAAGGCACATTCCTCGTCCCATATGCTAGGACAAATTTGTACAAATACTCCTTTTTCCCTAGTGCTATTAGAGCATGGAATGGGTTGCCTGAGCTAGCCATGAAAACCAGTGACTTGGCAGAATTTAAGTCATTGGTTAATATGCATGACTAAATGCATGACGCGTAGGACGTAATCATCTTCTTTTTTGAAGTAACGTCTGTATTATATAAGAAGATAAGAAAGGAAAGGGGGAAGGGGCTTAAAATGTAGATCTAGCTTAAGTCACTACCATTATATATTTTAATGAACCTAGGCCTATTCTTTAAAAGATCTAATTTCTAATCACACACAGGTATGATTTTTGTGCACCTTATGAGTATTCATTCGTACCTGCAGATGTCCACAATTGTAAAGTTTGATATGTATCTTATCTGAACGCATGAATTAGTGGTAAAACCGTGTAGACCTATATACGATTCTATTCTAATTAATACTAGGCCTACTAAGTTCTGCTTCTTGTGGTTATAATACCGAGCACTAGAGACACTTCAGGACAGAAGAATAAAAGGAAAAGCAGCCATATAATACCTAAAAAACACTGAACCATAATTTACAAATAGAAAAACAAAACCTAATGAAATACTCAGAAAGACACAAAGATAGAGGCACATTTATTATTTCATATATTAGAAAACCTTACAAGTGCTCCTTCTTCCCTAGTGCCATTAGAGAATGGAATAGATTGCCTGAATCAGCCAGGAAAGCCAACGATTTATAGCAGAGTTTTAAGTCATTGTTTAACATGCATGACTAGATTGACACATGGAATGCGTAGTCAAATAAATTGCCATTTCAGACCTTGCGGTCTATAGGGTAGATGTAGGTGGCCAACACAACGAACAACCGCCTTTACTTGTTCCCCAACTAATGTCAGGTATCCACTAGAACTGAGTGAACTATATAAGAAGCGCCCAAAGATCCCGAAATAAAAAATCCCAGTCTTCGTCGAAATCCCGGGACCTTCGGAAACCAAGCGCGCTTTACCGCTCTGGTACACGAAATGCATATAATAGGGCGTAATTATCTTCATTTTTTAAAAGTAAAACAAAAAAAAAAAAAAAAAAACATCTGTAATACATAAGAAAAGAAGATAGATCTACTCTTTTTTTTTTTTTTTAGCTAGGTCTGAAAGAGACCTTTACTTTACCTTATAGGTAGGACGATAGGCAATTCCATCATTAATGAAAATGTGTTAAATTACTTAGGATTGTGTAAAATAATATACTTTAAAAACTTAAATTAAAGGTAAGTCGAGTGTCCATAGTGACACTATGTGGATCCCTTTTTTTTAACAAGAATATATAAAATATTTTGCGGGCCTTATATCTTATTCAAAGCGCTTATTCGGTGGCAGCCCATTTGTGCCGGTCCACTGGGCATGTATTTGGCCATATAGCCTGTTGCCCTTGATTAAAAATGTACCATTTATTTTAAAAAGAAAAAAAATGTAGACCAGTGCTTTTTTACATCGGGGAGGCATTTGTCGTTGACCATGCTTAGGGTTAGGGTTTACTGGGCGTTAGGTTTGGAAAAAATCTCCCTCCCCCTCCAAAGTTCTGGATCCGTTAGTGCCTGCTGGTATGCATCATTATCATCCTTTGCGTTCCTCATGGGACATAGGGCCTCAGTAAAATCACGCCATGCACTCTCCACGGTTTCTTGGTTGTTTTTTAAATGGCTTCCCAACTCCTTCCGGTCCTCTCGGCTGTATCTGGTAAACTGCGACGCCACGTTCTTTCTGAGTCTTCTCAACGTCTTGTTCCCTCGGGGTTCCATTCTAAGGCCTGTTGCTGGTATCTTTTCTAAGGGTGTGCCCAATTCACCTCCACTTCCTCTCTAAGATCTGCCCCTCTATATTTTTCTGTCCACTCATCTCCCACAGTTTTTGTTTTATAATTTGTCGTACCAGTGTATTTTAAAGATATTTTTTAGACATCTGTTGATGAAGGTCAGTATTTTTTGTTGTTGTGGCTTCAGTTATTCTCCATGTTTCATAACCATACAGTAGGATCGTCTTGACATTAGAGTTAAAGATTCTTATTTTAGTCTTGTTAGAGATGTGGGGAGATTTCCAGGTTGGTTTTAGGTGTTTAAATGTCTCACGTGCTAGATTTATACAACGTTTAATGTCTTTATCAGTTCCACCTGATTGATACAGTGACTACACTCCCAAGGTGTATAAAACTATCTTCTTGATCTATGGTCTGATAATCCAGTCATCCAGTTCTATATCTCCAATTTGTTTTGTTGTTTATTTTAAGTACTTTTGTATTTTGGTGGTTTATTTTGAGGCCGAATCAGAAAGCCCATTAGTAACGAATCAAGCTGAGATTACTCCCGAATCAGAAAGCCCATTAGTAACGAACCAAGCTGAGATTACTTCCCTTAGAGCACGGAGGAGGAAGCGGGCAGTGAGTTGTAAATTCGCCCCCTCCCCGTACAAGGAGACCTCTTGCCGCACATGGACCAGTGGGCCTACTCTCTCTCTCTCAATTCCTTGTCCCGATCGTCCCCCATGCAGAGCTCGGCCTACTCTGTTTCCTACTTCACTTAAAGCTGTGACCTTTTCTTGAATATCCTATAGTTTGTGTGATAATAAGGCTATGGCATCAGCGAATTATTGAGCTTCCCTGCTGGTAGCGCTCCAAACTATCGACACGATCGTTCCTAATTCGAACCCCCCAGCAGGAGGACGTACATTTTTACAAAGCTTATATCAACTCACTTTGTCTGTCTGGTCAAAAGTGTCTACACGTTATTTCCCCCACACAGATTCTTGGATCAAATTGAAACCTCGCACAAATATTCATAGACATAGACAAGACATGAATCAATAAAGAGAAAAGTAATGAATTAGACAATTAATTACTGGCAATTTATTATTTTGTTCAATAGAAACAAGGGGAACTAATACTTCAATATTCACAGATATGGCTAAATTTGTTCGGTTTAGTCCCCTTATAAAAATAGTTAACGCTATTTCTCCTGCACGCATTCTCCTATCAAGTTAATACTTAAAAAAAATATTTATTGTGCCTAATAAAATATGAATCAACAAACAAAAAAATACTCAATTAGTCAATTATTGGTAATTAATTATTTTGTTTGATTTCGAATTAGGGGAAATAACCTGTACATTATGATGGATATAATGGGGGTCACCCGGTGCGGACCGCACCTCTTTGATTAATAAAAAAAAAGCACTGGAGGTTTTGGTGCTGCTTTTTCAAAAGCCATTTTTTAAAATTTGCTTCAATCTGAGCACAAGGTGCTGAGCCTCCGCAATGGACATTTAGGCCACTAAGCTATTCAAGTACTATCAAAATAGGTTTTAGGTTTATTTGTTAGTTTGAAATCTTTAGCGAATGACTTGATTCTCTTCTTAAGGCTTATCTCACCTTGGCATAGTGCAATTTTCTAAAGAAAAGAAAATTTATCAATTAATTATGACTAATTAGTATTTTTTTGGATACATGTGTTGTCATTGACAATGATTAACTGTGCAAAGTTTCAACTTGATCCGAGAATGAGAAGTTGGTGAAATAATGTATTCAAGGTTCAACCCAGACACACTGAGTAGTTAAAAGCTTTGTACTAAACATGAGAAACTTCACAAAACCTGAGTTCAAGTGATTGTCCTTGAATTGTCAAATGATTCTCTCCCCTTGTAGTGCTGTACATGAGTCACTTCGCAAAATATATGAGTTTTAAGCTCACAAAAGACTTAAGGTTGCTAACATAGACGCGCTTATTTCCCTTGCATTTTTAATCCTATTCTCTCCCCTTACATTAATAAAAATGAGAAACTTGAAAATGTGGCCAATCTAAGGTTTTGTTTCAAAGAAATTGTGACTGCCCCTAGACTGTAAGTGCAGATTCTCTCCCCTTAAAGGTCTAGCTATAAGTAACTTCTAAATAAACAAGTCTGTTCAAGAAAGAATGATTCCCCATGGATAGTTAACTCTAACCACAAATAAACTACATATGCAGTTTCTTTAAGATGAGGTTAATACAATTTTGTAAAAATAAATATTGAAACATGAAACCAAACAAAAGAAATATTTGAGTTTATACTTTTTTTTATTACACTGAAAGACATCCAAGCTAATGGATATTCGTCCATAATAGTTTGTTAACTATGTTATAATATATTCCTGTTACACATCCATAATAGAGCTAAAGTGATCTAGAACAACGAAAAACACAGACACTACCTTTTCACACACATTCATTCATTTTGAACTTCAATGTTACTATTTAATATCTTGAGCCCTTGGTGTCACTCTTAACACATGTTATTAATAGTTACCTCCCCAATAGTTCCTTCCATGTATTTATAATTTACATAGAGCAGTGACAAAAAATTCCCAGTTTTGACAATGGTCAATATACATTTTGTTCTCCTGCTTAACTTGAACATTTCATTACACAAACATATGTTGATACAGATAAAATAGAATTCTGATAGATCTTTCACATGCATTTTGGAAACATCAAAAGCTAAACCAGGTATAACAGGACATAGCTGAATGATGGTGAAATTTACTACATAAATTAAAAGATATTTACAAGCCTGTCAGCTGGAATGACAATGAAATGCCTGCTCTTTTTGATTGGTGAGAGATGAACCAATGACAAAACGAGCTTCTAATCATGTGATCAAAACTAAACCCTAACCTACTTGGAATGTAATAAATAAAACAAAAACAGGTTTTCAACAGACTCTTCCTAACTTACATGAACGCTAAGTAACACAAAATATAGAAACATTTACAAAATATACATTTAGCAAAGATCTACAGTACCCTTTTAAGAAGAAGTTTCCCATTCAATACATAATCATGACACAAAGAAAAAAAAAATCCTGACTATGGACTTTATTGTACAAAAAAAAAGTCTACATAAGGGAAATAACCGTAGTTGTGTTCTGCAGGTACAGTTATTTATTAAACGGATGCGATTAAGAAATACAAAATTATCACAAGTTAAAAAGAAAAGTTGAATAAAATGACATTACTTTTTTATTTTCAAAAAGTGAACAAATCAGTCAAACCAGAGATGCTGTGCCAGTCCTTCTATAAAGTCATTGCCATAGCAAAACTCACAATGACTGATTTGTTAACCAAAAAATGGTGGGCAGGGAGGCGTAGGGGGAAATATGTAATGTAAAATATTCTCCAACACAACACAAGCTTGCATCCCATTAACATGTTTCATCAAGTTGCATGCATAATATGTACAGATGAATGGTCATTGAACAAAAAAATCTTTTTTTTTTTTCACAAGCAAGAATCACAAGGATACTCAAACATCACAATGTATAAATTATTGATACAAACAAAAAGGTTGAATTTGAACATCACCAGCCTTCATGAAAAGATAAAAACATTTGCTGTACCTAGTCTGAGTGTATGGGAAGAAAGAAGTGGACTACTAACATACTAAAATGAGTCACAACATTGCCTACACACTGGTCTAAGTCTGCCTACATGTGTCTACAGCTCTAGGTTGCTAAATGCTTGCTGCATCTCTTCATGTAGTTCCTCAAACTCTTGTTTAATCTTGGCTTCACCATCTTTGTAAGGATCCTGGAGACAAAGTAAAAAAGCTTTAACATTAACACCAGAAATGATTTTTTTCTGGAATAGTCATGTGACCATGGTATGATTGACTGTCACACTTAAGGCCAACAGCCTAGCAATTAAAGTAGTACTCTTAATTGAAAACTATGTTTTAATTATCATCATCATCAAACTTCATTTAAAATTCCGTGGACAGAAGCCCTGCTGTTTAGCGCAGTGCATATTATGTCACCATACAGGTCAAGAAATTTGTAGTTTCCCAGACCTGCAGAGATGCTTTAACAGGATCCATTATTTCCATATACACTAAGTCTAAAGCAGAATAGTTTTATGAAATATTACAAATATTAGGTTGCAAAAAAATTTCATTTTGTGGCTTATCTGAGTTTATAAATCAGATACATTCAAGAATGAAATTTCTGTAAAAAAATTTGGCTAACACATAATATCAAAGGTAGGCATGACTAACTACAGAATAATGATGTGGAAATACATCAGTGAAAGCTCTCCTTGGAGGCTCATGAGCAAAAATATGTAAACAAATGCTAATGACATGAGGAATGTTCAAATGTATATATTAAAATCATAGAAGAATTTAGGAGGCAATTTCAGTTCCATTTCGAATCAGTTCTTTTTAATGGGATGTGCGGTCGAGAGGCTAAGTATGCTTGAACTTGGCTACCCATGAAGGAAACTATACAGTCTTTGACTGGATTACACATCATGTTTTAATTAAGTTCCTATGTCTTCATTAATGAGCCCTCATCACATTTGAGCTTAACAACTACATGTGACAGCTGGCCACTAAGACAACATGGAGACAAACTTGATCACAGGATCAGCTTAACAATAGCCAAGACTTAAAAAAATACATTTTACTAATAAAGTAAAGTAAAAACTTTGTTTATCCTCAAGCATCATGCAAAATAATATAAAAAAATCTTATTTATTAAAGTTCATCCTGCTTCATAAATGTAATACAAAAAAACAAGATGATTTAGGTCAGATGGTAGTGGTTACCTTGAATTTCATGTTGCTCAGCTTGTACATAATACCTCCCATCTGTTCCTTAATGATGGCAAATGTCACCTTGTTGTCACTCTGGGCAGTGGTCTCAACCGCATGGCGGGCCATGTCATAGAAAGAGATAATGTTTTTCATCATGCCCACAGTCTTGTAGAATGGACAGAACCTACAAATAAAGTAACAAATTCCTAGTTAGACTGTAATCAATATAATAATAAAGAAAAGAGATAATTTACAAAGTATGAGTATGAAAAACAATAATTTACAAAGTAAACTATCGAAAATTCAGTCAAAATGTCTTTCAGAATGAAAAATTTGCTGAAATTAAATGAAGTCTTACTGCCATTGTCAGACCTGACATATATTAAACTATAACAGCTGGGACATAATCAGACTGGTCGTTAAGTCCTGCAAACAAATGATTTGTCACTAGATCATGTTAAAATAACTGGGAAATAATGGGCTGACCTGTCATAAGGTGTGTAACCATTTTGTTGTAGGTAATCATCCTTGATCAGCTTAGCTACTTCTAGTGTGATTTTATCAGACTCTGCTAGTGAACCCTGGGAACAAAATCAAAACGTCAACATGAAGTTATTTCATGGCCCACAGTTAGGCAAGAGCTTAAGTAAGATATCACTGCTTCTGTGTTTTGACAATCTATGTGGAATGACCTAAACTTAAGTTGTTTTTTTCTCAACAGACCTAATAAAGGTTAGAAATTATTTTCACTAAATGACACAGTATGTTGAGAGAGAAAGCTAAGACGTTAAAAATTAACTCTCACCTTGCCGACAAGCTGTACAATTTCAGACAGATCTTCTTCTTCTTGAAGGATTTCTTTAC
This sequence comes from Biomphalaria sudanica, assembly GCA_036873155.1. Lineage (NCBI taxonomy): Eukaryota > Metazoa > Mollusca > Gastropoda > Planorbidae > Biomphalaria > Biomphalaria sudanica. The sequence continues at coordinate 1,351,557 of JAZGLO010006697.1, forward strand.
ACTATAACAATGTATTATTGAAATAAAATAGGTAAGTTAGAAAGGAAAGATATTTGGTTGATAAAGATATATTTAAAATTCCTGACACAAACTAAATGAACTTGTAATGTCTCATCTCACATTTCAACATTCAGACAAAATAGTGAACCAAAGCAAATTAAGACATACCTTGCTCTTGAGAGGGACGAAGTCTGGATAATTCTTTTCATAGAACTCATCAAGGGCTCTGTCATACTTGGAATAAGAGATGAGCCAATTGACTGAGGGAAAGTGTTTTCTCTGTGCAAGCTTCTTGTCAAGACCCCAAAACACCTGGACAATGTTGAGTGTGGCTGTTGTGACAGGGTCAGAGAAGTCACCACCAGGTGGAGACACACTGAAACACAAATAATAACAAGCTTTTCAATGTTTGGTAAACAGCTGCCCTCAGACTTTGTAGTCTTACATATTAGACTAATGTAATTGGATGCTTCTAAAGACAGTCACTAATCCAACAAAGGAACATTTTATTTACCAATTTCAAATAATAATAAAAAAAAAACTAAAAAATTAATCCACTGACAAAAATCAGGAAGTCATAAATCAACTTACGCTCCGACAATACTGACAGAGCCCTCTCTGCTTGGGTTACCTAGACACTTGACACGACCGGCTCTCTCGTAGAAGTGGGCCAATCTAGCAGGAAGGTAGGCGGGGTAGCCAGAATCAGCAGGCATCTCAGCCAGACGACCAGAGATCTCTCTCAAGGCCTCGGCCCAACGAGATGTGGAGTCAGCCATCATGGACACGTTCAGACCCATATCTCTGAAGTATTCTGACAATGTGATACCTAAAGGGGAAATAAATGTGTTAATACTCCTGGTAGCTTGTAATGTTTTCAAATAATACATGTTCACTAGACTATTCTAGCTTTTATTTAGTTACGTATAGACTTTTAAAACAATGTAGACAAGCTTTTGCTTTTAATTAACTAAATATACAGATAATAACATTAACAATATTTTATTACCCTTGAAAAAATTTGGCATACAGAAGCCAGATATGTTCAATGTTGAAAAAAAATTTCCTTACCAGCCAGACTTTATAATGAAATGGGCAACTTTAACTTGGGAGTTGATTAAATAAAATACAAGGTAAAAAAAAATAATTTTGTATATTATTATAGTTGTATATAGAAGTTTACCAGTGTAAATAGAAGCCTCTCGAGCAGCTACTGGCATGTTGGAGGTGTTGGCGACAAGTGCTGTTCTCTTCATGATACTCTCTTGTTTGCCCTCAACATCCATAGTCAACTGGAAACGAGAATCTTAGGATGTATGCATTGCTATCACTTCAAGATTTACAAGCTAATAGGCTTGCAGTAACCAGCAATTGTCTAAAAACATGTTAAAAGGCTTGCAGTAACCAAGTAAGGTAAGAGATAAAGGCATGAATAAGAAGAAAAGTTTAAAAAAGGTTCTAAGTTTTGTGCGAACAATTCTTTATTTCTATACTTTAAAAATAATTGAAAGATAAAAATTTCTGTTTAGCTTTTTTAGACATAAAAAAAAATCCTTTTGAACAATAATAGAGATGCTAATAAATGCTCAGGGGAAAAAAATGACAAGCCATTTTTCTGGCAGGTAGTGGATGTATTAAAGAGTGCCCTCAAGAATCTTATCAAGAAATGTAAATCCTCATGAAGCTCACAATTCTTCACTAATGAACTCACCTCAGGGAAGTCTCTCAATACTTCGGACATCTCATTACCTCTCTCGCCACAACCCACGTAGATGATGATGTCAGAGTTTGAGAATTTAGAAAGTGACTGGGAGATGACAGTTTTGCCGCAGCCGAAAGCCCCAGGGATGGCGGTGGTTCCACCCTGTACACAACTAAAAAAAATAATAAATGAAATGTAGTACATTATATCAATCAAAAATACACTGTGCATAATCTGTAATGAAACATGAATGTATATTCAAATTATAATCCAACAAAAACTTCATAAAAGAAATAATATTTTTTTCTTACGGAAATAGAGCATCCAACACTCTCTGGCCAGTCAACAGGGGATAGTTGGCAGCCAGTTTATCAGTGACTGGACGCATTTGACGCACAGGCCAGACTTGCATCATTGTGTGTTTGGTCTTTACTCCATCAAATTCAGTTTCAAGAACAGGTTCCTGATGACAAGATAATGAAAATCTTTTTTAAAGAAAAAGGAAGTAAAGATAAAAATGAAATTTCTAAGTTAGATTTATATGAAAAGTTGCATAAATATTGAATTTGCGCCATTTATCAAAAGATATGAATTCTTTGTAGGCACATACATAACTGCAGAAGCTAAAATATTAAGCAAATAGTCAAAGCAAATAGTTTTTTTTTGTTGCAAAGTATGTTTGTCAATGGGGGCGTGGTGACTAAGTAAAGCACTCGACTGCAATCTGAAGGATTCCTGGCCAACTGGAATCTTTCAGAAGATAACATCATACTAAACTCTGGTGAATTTTTTTTTATATAACAACAAAACCTTTAAACAAAATGATAATTAAAAGCATCTGTTTCAACTGACCCCAACTCCAAACGAGCCTGGTGGAGCAATCCATGTGACTGTACCCATACTTTTTGGTGCAAGCATAATCCTGTGCTTGACCAGAATGTTCTCATAGACCATGCCATATATATCACCACCACTCAAATGGCTGCCAACCTGAAATACAAAACAAAAAGATTTCCCAATTCCATTGATCAAGCTTCAAAAAGATACAAAACATTTCAACATTATGATGTATGGCTGAGAGATATCAACCTCCATAGCTACCTAACGAGGGTGCTTGAGTTGGAAGCCTGACTCAAGCTGAGTTGTGTTTGTTGACTGCCTAAAGGCAGCACGGAAACCTTCTCCCAGATACCTCCCCCACTGGTCCACAAAAGAGATTGGACCATAACGCCTGCTATAAGCATAAAATTTGTGCTATACAAAAGCAATAAAAAGATATTGTACACCTATACTCAAACATAAATATTTTCAAAGCATTGATGAATATGGTCAACTGTATGGTAGCACCATGGAACAAAGAAATTAATTAATTAATACTCACCCTAATGCCTTTCAGTGGCTCAAAGTCCCACCTCTTGTTTCTGTCCAAAGCAGGAATGTTGATACCTTTAGGGATGTAAATACTTTGTGTCAGGTCACTGATGTCTTCTAGCGGACGCTGAATACCTAGGAAACAAAGCAGTCATTATATGGTTATCTGATTAGTTGTAATGAACACTTAGCTGACACAATAAGCTTTAAAATATTGTAGCGTGTTTCAATTTATTACCTTTTTAAAATTCTATTGTCTTATCAAGGAGATCCTCTAGTAATTAAAAACTATGCTTTGATTTAAAACAAAGAAAATTTTTATGAAAGTTTTCAAATATTTTTGTTTGTGCTTCAAAAGGAGATATAAATAATACATTTGCACTGCCTAGATGTGATACAGGGCCAGCTCTCTGGAGTTAGATCCCAACCTTGTATCAAAAATATTTAAGCTTATCAAAATCAGCATTTAATGTATATTTTTTGAAAGATAAGTGGTGTCAAATCCAGGTGCTCTAACATAACACAAGAAATGTTTTTTTTCCCTTAAGCCAATGACTTCCCAATAGACCAGGGCATTTGTTGTGCCCTATGAACACTTACCATCATAAATACTGCCCATAAGACCAGGACCTAGCTCTACTGACAATGGTTTCTTTGTTCTGAGTACAGGATCACCCACAGTGACACCAGCTAGGCAAAGAGTTAAGCGTTTTCTGCATCTTTCATTTTAAAATTTATCAGTAAGAAATTTACTAAGTGAAACAATTAATATCTAGGACTAAACTTTTTTTTTCTTTTAATCAATAGAAATTGAAAAGTAAAGCAAGGATACAGGTATCTTCGTATACTTGGATGGTAGCTGTGTCTCCTTCCAGCCTAATGATCTCCCCTACCAGCTCTGAGTGACCCACACGTACAAGCTCCATAATTGCTGCACCAGCCATGTTCTGGGCAGTGACGACTGAAAACAAATTTTTTTTTACAATTCAAATTTTCGCTATTATGATTTATGTTCTATTGTTGAAATTGTCTGATGCTTACCAGGGCCGGATACAGAGTAGATGTATCCATACATGCTCTCTTTCTCTGCATCTGCCACCTTCATCAGGGGCTGCATAGTGCGATCAGTTTCATGCGTCTGTAAAAGAATAGGTACTATTTGTAATCATTTTCTTTTTACACTAAAATCTCACTGCACTGACCCCTCATAACATCATTGATAAAAAAACATGGCTTGCTTAACATTTACTGTTTAACAAGACTTAGCAATTAAACAGCAAAAAAAAAAAAAAAAAAACACAACATATTTGAATCTTGATGATAGAATTTGTAATTATAGTTTCAAAAGTCAAATCTGTAGTGCCCCCATCAAAACATGTTTATGACTTAACAGAAAAAAAATTATTTGTATTAAATGAGGTGACCAGTGTTGAAATTTGGTTGTGAAGATGTGTGAGTATAGTATATCAAAAGTGTGAACATATGATAGAGCTTTAGGCCAAAGTATAACAGAGTTAAAATTAGAAATTAAAATAAATAAATAATAAATTCATGAAGGTTTGTGCAGCTTCCATTTTCATGTAAAATAAAAAGATTTAAAATCTTGTTAACAGCACAGAAGGTCATAGACTAAAAGTTAAGGTCAAACTAAGAAGGTCAGAGATGCCCATGCCATTAGTGTTTATACAGCCTAGAACTGCCATATATATATATTTTATATTTAACAATTTGTGCCAGCGTATGAAAAAAAAAAGAATTGCATGTACATTAAAGTTTAACTAGATTTAGTAAGTTTCATCAAATATATCCTTATCATAAGAAACAAGCACAACATGTTATTGTAAACGAGACAATCATGATTTTTATAGACTAGATTTTACTGATTAGAAAAAACATTCTAAAGCATATCCTAATGGAAATTTCTAAGTTTTGAAAATATATTAAATCGCTAAAATCATATTTCATTATGATTATCTGGAATAAAAAATATTATTTAAAAAAAAAAGAATGAATGATTTACCATTTTGTTATTCTATTGTTGAGAAAAAGTAGCTAAGTTCCAGGGTTTCACAAGTTATCACAAGTAACAAACAACTAGATCTAGACTCGAGTGCTGCAGTCTAGTTACTATTACTAGATTTCTAGTGAGTCTAGTGACTAGCAGCACTATCCTACACTGACTTATCAACTGATGAGTCTTATGTGATGATTTACAATTTAAAGAGATGAATTACAATAATTACATAAATATTTTTCATATGATATAGATCTATCATGTTTAAATGGTGGCTTAACAATTTATTCTACAAGTTTTCATTGACCAAATTACGGTGTCTCTGAACCCTCCTTGCAATTTGAACTTGTAAGAGTTAGGCTACATTAGTCATTACAACTTTAACTCAACAACTTGAACAAGTAAAAATACAAGACAAGTTTGAAGTTACAAGAAACATTTACATTACATTCAAACAAGTCTCACCAGACTTACACTAAACACAGATTTAGAAAAAGCTATAAACTGTAAAGCTTATCGCATAAAGTGAACAAAGTTTCGCGTTGCAAAAAACATTTTTAAAAACTCTAAGTGCAAAACGACAAAAACTAATAAAACTGTAGAATATAAAACAAGTACACCGTCTTACCATTTTCGTTTCTGTCATATGATGTTACGGAAGTGAACACTGTTTTTCTCGTGATTGCCGATTTCCGCTTCCTTCAAATTTTATTATTATAATTAACTCCCTTAGGTCACGAGCTCGCGCAAGCAGAGATGTCAGACTTGAACTATCACTGAACTATATAAACGCTATTTAAATAATGGTATATTCACAACTTGCAATCGTTAGCCACAGTCATCGTGATTCGCCCTAAAAAAAAAAGCATTTTTTTTTTTAAAATTTCATTAACCCCTGGTTGTGAAGCTAGGACAACAATGCTAAGGCCTACTACTCCACATTACTCGCACTAACCTAGGCTGTTTTCAATCTACCTGGTCATCTGCTATGCGCTCTCTGAACTGTCATTCGATGGTCACTACCTCGAATCCTGCCGATTCCTCCGTCTTGGTTTGGGCTAGAATCCAGAGGCGTAGTGAGGTGATGCACGATGCCCCGGCGCCACAAGCAGTCTATATTTCTATATGATGTTCATGGAAAATGGGGGGGGGGAGGGCGCCAATAAAGTAGCCTACCTTGCCCCGGGCCCACGTTTTACTCACTACACCCCTGCCCGTAGGCTTATGTTTTGTGTGTGAATGTTGTTCACATTTGAATCTATATTGTTATTGTTGCAGTAGTTACGATGAAGTGGTCAACTGTAGTCGAACTGAATTTCCATTTGTTAGGCTCAATAAAAATTATTAACATGTAAAACATAACAACCACAGTCATTGATCTAGTTCTTTATTGATCATTCTATTATTGGGATCAAAGTATTTATTAAGGGGACACAATCTATCAAAACTCCATTGAAATAGGTCAAAATACTCTTTAAAAAAGGTGTAACATTTATTTATATTAATTTATAATAAATAAAAAGCAATCATGGAACCCCCATCCATCCATGCAAGTGGCGCTACAGCCCACGGGGGGCTCTGGCCTGCATTAACACATCCCTCCATTTAAATCTCTCCTCGGCCTTTTGTCTCCACCAAACCTCAAGCTGCTGATCTGAAAAAATTCCCAGGTTTTGAGGATCTCTAAGTAATAGATTTCATTAAACATTTTAAATATACTTAAATATACTAACACCAGTATTCATGATAGGGGTTGACCAAACAAACAGCAAGATATCTTTCTGTCTAGAAACAATAGGTTTCAGTCCAGGTCAAACAATAAAGTATTGATCAGACCAAAACATAATTTCTTTAGATATTGTACACTTTACAATGCAGTTTTAAGTGAGTTTGTGGGTTTATATCAGAAGATATGAAGGAATGAATTCAATGGATAATATGCCATTGCAGTAAACAACCAGGTAAAAGCTGGATATTTTTAAGGCTAGAAGGGGGGGGGGACACCACATAAACAAGGAATACTCTGAATGTAAAAAAAATCTAATTTTTTATTTAATCTAAAAATTTTTTTTTATTATACATAAAAATAATCAATTGACAAGCTTCTAAAATATTTAGTTTTGCGGGTAGGCCTCATACACTGCAGTATCAGCACTTTTGTTTAAAAAATAGCTATTTTAATTTATATATACTTGGTTTTCACTAAAAAAAAAAAAGCTGCAATGCTCGCTACAATTCTGAACAAGACACAATGAGTTCTTCTAATAAGACATTTAAAAAAACTGCTTCTAGCATCCTAATGCATTCTACTGCATTTGGCAAATATCATTAACAACACATCCTACCGCAACTGGGTCAATGCATTAATGCAATTATGTTTTCTACTGTTCAAGAGCCTTAAAGAAAAATGGATTCTTTTTTTCAGGTTGAAATATAAATATGAAAAGAAATAAAACAAACAACAAAACTTTTGTCTGATAATTTTACATATTTATATAATGTACAAAGTGCATAAATGAAATCAAAATACAAAGATGTATTTTTTTTTTACCTGTTGCTATGTAAGTTTATCTATTTCCTGCATAAATAAACAAACTGAGATTAAATTTGAGATGGACGGAAGTAACGATTTCAGAGTTATAATGAAATAAATGTAGAAAACAATCTCAGGGTCACAATGAAATAACAAATGTAGAAAACAATCTAAAGGTCACAATAAAAAAACAAATGTAGAAAATGCTCTAGGGGTCACAATGAAATAACAAATGTAGAAAATGCTCTAGGGGTCACAATGAAATAACAAATGTAGAAAATGCTCTTAGGGGTCACAATGTAATAACCAAATGTAGAAAATGCTCTAGGGGTCACAATGTAATAACCAAATGTAGAAAATGCTCTAGGGGTCACAATGTAAGAACAAATGTAGAAAATGCTCTAGGGGTCACAATGTAATAACAAATGTAGAAAATGCTCTAGGGGTCACAATGTAATAACCAAATGTAGAAAATGCTCTAGAGGGTCACAATGAAAAAAGAAATGTAGAAAATGCTCTAGGGGTCACAATGTAATAACCAAATGTAGAAAATGCTCTAGGGGTCACAATGTAATAACCAAATGTAGAAAATGCTCTAGGGGTCACAATGAAAAAACAAATGTAGAAAATGCTCTAGGGGTCTGTCACAGTCCTGGCTTGACATTGAGTGTTATTTATTCCCCTTGGGTCAAGAAGGGGAAAGCACTAGAGAAAACCTCAGAGTAGAAAGAGTGGAAGTGAGAATTGCTAAAACTCAAATTGAAGTCAGTTGCTTTCTGTACTTGGATCAGGACACACTATTGCAGTTGCATTGTTACCTGCTGTGGTGTGGATGTGATTTAGTAGTGAAATGCCATGTACACCTATTCTAGGGGACTTAACATATTTTATTCCCACTGTGATGTGGATGTAATAGTATTTCAATACGTTGGATTATGCTGATATAACTACTATGAAGGATATCATGTCATTTCTTATTGAACCAGTGATTTGTAACTGGACGCACCAAGAAGTTTTTTAATTATGTATTATTCTCATTAAATAAACATTTTGTCTGCTGAAATCAGAATCAAGTCTGTGTGTACTATTTATATTTGTCAAGTACTAAATGTGTAGTCTAACTCAAAGACACAAATCCAGCATTTACATTTGTCTATTGTTTCAAAATAGCAAACATTTTACAGAGCTGACACTATACACATATTCATATTTAATTTAATAAAACTCCTACTACCCAATCATGTCAGATTATGATAAATTAATTGAGTTAGTAAAAGAAATGGGTCTCACAGGGGATAGAAAGACTGAATTCATAGAAAGGGAATTAGAGTTGATTTGATTTGATTTGTGATTTTGGGCACATCGGCACAATTTAGGCCATGTCGTGCCTGCAGTCCCTCAAGGGCCACTCTCCCTCCACACAACAAAGGTCAAATTCCATACAGTCATATCATTAAAATCAAGGTCTATTCACAATTAAAATAGTAGAGGTAGTAAAAATTTAATAATTTGGTAAAAATATAATGTAAATAGTACATGTCTACAGAGTTCAGAAATCAGATCTTCGTAGACAATCCCACTTCCCGGATAAAGCCCAGTACCTTCCCAGGGTCGACATTATTGAATAGTGTTTTTAAATTAGTGGCTCTAAAATATTTTTCCCTGACATCCTGGTATCTGGGGCAGTCAATGAGGATATGTTCCACGGTGAGGCGAGAGTCACAATACTCACAAAGTGGGGGCTCTTCTTTCTTCAGCACAAAAGAGTGCGTGATGTAGGTGTGGCCAATCCTAAGTCTGGACATGGTCGTGCTACCACGCCTTGTCAGACCCTTAGATGTGGACCACCACCTGACATCCGCCACAACCTGCCTGAGTTTATTGTGAGTCTCAGCCTCCCATCGATCCTGCCACTCTTGGTAGATGGCAGTGGCAATACTTTGTCTCAGGTCTGAGCAGGGAATTTGAGTTCCTGATACCGCATGATTTAGGGCTCTCTTTGCTTCTCTGTCTGCGGCTTCGTTTCCCTCAATGCCCACATGGGAGGGGACCCAGATGAAGGTGACATCCGTATGGTCGGCTGTTATTTGGTCCAACAGCTTCAGGCTCTTATGTACCAGTGGAATGTCAGTCTTCATCCGCCCCAAAGCTTGCAATGCAGATTTGGAGTCGGAGCAGATTATAAATTTCCTCCTTTCTGATGCTTTGACGGCCATAAGTGCAAGCGATATTGCATGCAATTCGGCCGTAAAGATGGAGCAGCCATCGGGGAGTCTATGGGAGATTGTTTTGTTCCGAAAGGAGCAGGCACACGCGACCTTTCCATCCATTTTGGATCCGTCTGTGTAGATGGTGCCACAATCTCCGTAGCTCTCTTGCAGTTCCCTAAAGTGGACTTGTAGTATGCTTGGGTCTGTATTTTCTTTTTTGAAATTAAGGAGGGATAAATTTAATTTGGGTTTATTCATTAGCCAAGGAGGATTCTGAGGGGTTTCTATTTTAGAGATTTGGTTAATGGGTGGGGTTAAATTTTGGATGGGTTCTCTCATTCGAAGGCCTAACGGCTGTATGACGTTAGGCCTTCGATTGTATAATTCTACCTCTGTGGGGTTAAATATGGAATCGAAAGCAGGGTTCGTAGGGTTGGATTTTAGCTTGACTATATACTGCATTGCAAGCTTTTTCATTCTTATATCCATGGGGAGTTCTCCAGCCTCCACATGGAGGCTTGGGATAGGTGATGTACGAAACGCGCCGAGACAGAGACGCAGGGCAGCATTTTGTATTGGTTCCAGTATTTTTAGGTACGACTTCCTTGCTGCTCCATATATTATGGATCCGTAGTCTAGCTTGGATCGAATTAGACTCCGATATAGCAGCAGCAAAGTATCTCTGTCAGCTCCCCAGTCCGTATGGCTGAGCACTCTAAGTATGTTTAATGACTTTTGGCATTTTCTCTTAAGTTCCTTAATGTGGGGGAGAAAATTAAATTTGGAATCTAGAGTGAGGCCTAAAAATTTTGTAGTTTTCACGACAGGGATCTTCTTTTTGTGTATAAATAGTTCAGGGTCTGGGTGGAGTCCCCTTAAATTACAAAAATGCATACTAACTGTTTTGGAGTCCGAAAATTTAAAACCATTATCGTTTGCCCAATTTTGAATTTTGTTTAAACATAACTGTAATTTTCTTTCTAGGGTGTTCATGTTTTTCCCATAAGTAAAAATGACAAAGTCATCAACATACAAAGAGCACTCTATGCCAGGGGACAGAGCATTTATGATGCTATTTATTTTAATGTTGAACAGGGTGACTGACAGAATGCTGCCCTGGGGTACACCCATTTCCTGGTCATGAGTGTCAGAAGTGGTGTTGCCCACTCGAACCTGAAATTTTCGGTCTTTCAGGAATTCCCCCACAAAACGGGGGAGATGTCCCTTAAGCCCCATAAGCTCCAGGTCACGTAGAATGCCATGTTTCCAGGTTGTGTCATAGGCCTTTTCTATATCGAAGAATACAGCTACTAGATGTTCTCTTCTGAGTAATGCATTTCTGATACAAGCTTCCAGCCTTACCAGGTGGTCAGTTGTTGTCCGCCCTTGCCGGAATCCGCACTGGTAGTTAGAGATCACTTTGTTCCTCTCCAGGTACCAGACCAGCCTACTGTTAATCATTCTTTCCATGGTTTTGCAGATGCAGCTTGTTAGTGCTATTGGTCGATAGTTAGCTGGGTCAGAGCCGTCTCTTCCCGGTTTAGGTATCGGTATAACTGTGGCTTTCCTCCAGCTGTTTGGGAAAGTGCCTGTTTGCCACACACAGTTATAGACCCCTAGCAGGACTGCCAATGAGGGTTCGGGAAGGTGCTTGAGGAACTGGTAATGGATTTCATCTTCTCCAGGCGCTGTGTCATGTGACTTGTCTAGCGATTCCCTCAGTTCCTCAAGCGAGAACGGTTTGTTGTAGTCTTCATTGTTTTCTGACCTGAAATCAATGGAGTGTCTTTCCTCCCTGGTTTTGACTTTTTGAAACTCTGGCGTGTAATGTGCAGTGGATGACTTTTCTGCTATTGAGGATGCAAGGCAGTCAGCTATTTCTCTGGGGGACGTGACAGTTCGTCCTTGGTTTTTCAGATGCCCTATTGCATTTGATTCTTTCCCTTTGATTCGCCTTACTGCCTTCCAGACCGCTCTAGCAGAAGTTTTGGCATCCAGACTGCCGACAAAACTTCTCCAGGAATTCCTTTTGGCTGACCGTATGGTTTGTCTAGCCTTTGCTCTAGCTATTCTGAATAGCTTTAGGTTTTCCTGGGATGGATTTTTTATAAATGCAGCCAGTCGTTTTTTCCTATCGCCAATAGCACCTTTGCAGGCTGTATCTAACCATGGTTTGCTAGGCCGTTTTGGATTTGCGGAGGTTAGGGGGACAACTTTCCTGGCTATACTAAGTAGCTTGCTAGCAAAGGTATCAGCTGGGTTCTGCTCATCGAGGATATTTTCTGTAATATCCTCTGAGCATCTTTTTTGGAATTCTTCCCAATCGGCCTTATTCAGTTTCCACCGCTGAGGTCGTCCCAATGAGGGGAGATTGTTAGCAATGATGATTGGGAAGTGGTCACTTCCCCGTAGATCATTGCTAACTGACCATTTAAAGTCGTCCAGAAGTCCAGGGACGCATACGGTGAGGTCAATGCATGTGAGAGATCCAGTTCCTGGGTGCAAGTAGGTCGGTGATGCATCATTAAGTATGCATAAATCATGTTGGAGGAAGATATCCTCCAGCATACGGCCTCTTGTGTCGGTATTGTTGGAGCCCCACATGGTGTTATGGGCATTGTAAATCCCCAAGGATTATGTAAGGCCGGGGGAGTTGTTTCAATAGGTCCTCCATGTCTGTTTGGTTTAATGGAGCGCCTGGTGGTAGATACAGGCTGCAGCAAGTGATAACCTTGTGAAGGGTTATCCTAGCTGCTACGGCCTGTAGTATGGTCTGTAGTTCAACCCTCTCATGGGGGATGCTATCCTTCACAAGGATACAGACTCCACCTGATGCTCTCTCTGCATCCTCAACATTCTTGCTGTAAGCACTGTAGCTTCGGAAGCTGATGCTATCTTTCAGAAATGTTTCCTGTAGACAGACAGCTACAGGACAGGAGTCTCAGAGTCCATCAGTAGCTGCATCTCCTCATAATTGGCCTTGAGGCCTCTGCAATTCCACTGTACAATTCTGGAATCCATGGCTTATTCTAGATGACCTACTTGGAGCTATTTGGCTTTGGGAGGCCCCCGGAGGGGTTTCCCTTAATTCCAGTGACCTTGGTATTTTTATTCTTGGGTTTGGATGAAGAGGAGGACAACCCCCTTTTGGGGGAAGTCTTTCTCTCTGGAGAGGGGAGATCCCTCTGGTTAGAGCAGAGGTTATTTCCTCCTCGCTCACCTCGGGCATCCTCTCCGCTTTGATTTCTCCCCTTAGGGAGTTGGTCAACCTCTAATTCGGTAGAGGTTGGGGTGTCTGACTGGTTTCTCTGAGGAGAACCTGTGTCAGACATGATGTCTCCGGGTTCTCCCGGAGTATTGGTTTTGACTAGCTGCTCAGTCTCCATGCTCTCATCAGCGAGCACAGAGAACCTGTTCTTTAGCATGACAACAGGGCTTTCTTGTTTCTTCAGAGGTGTGTTCTTTGGCGGTGTTTTCTTCTGAGTTGGAGGAGGAGGAGGGGGTGGTGGGGTCAATGTGTCCGTCTGTGTGGCTATGGATCTTCCTATCTTAGCAACAGCCTGGGCATAGGTCTTTGTCAAGCCGAATTGGCCTTTGGCTAGGGCCAATACAGCCGATTTCGCCTGGCTGAAAGTACATCCATTTCTTGCCTTGTACTCCTGCACGGCAACCTCCTGTTCCCACACAGGGCAGTCCTTGGAGTAGGCTGAGTGGCCAGCGTGACAGTTTGGGCATTTGAACTGGGCTGTGCAGCCCTTGTCCTCATGACCTTCTCCAGCACATCTGGCACACACAGTGTTCCTCTTGCAGACTGCCGCGCCGTGTCCATAACCCTGGCACTTGAAGCACCTCATGGGGTTAGGTATGTAGGGCCTCACTGGAACTCGTAGGTATCCTGCCTTCACATACTCTGGCGGTGTCCTAGTTCCAAATGTGAGGATAATAGTGGCGGTCTTGACCTCCTCACCATCCCTGCGCCTGGTAATGCGCCGGGCATGGGTGACTCCTTCAATGCCCTCCACTATTTCCTTCTCGTAACATTCCAGTAGGTCCCTAGAGCTGATTACACCTCTGCTGGTGTTCAGACTCTTGTGTGGCATGACTTCCACTTGGAGATCACAGAGTCTTCTGCATCTTAAAAGCCCATCAGAGTGTATCTTGCTATCAACTTCTACTAGAAGTTCCAAAGACTTGTGTAGCTTAGACACACTCTTGGGCTCTCCCACTACTGACTTAAGTCCCTTGTAGATGACAAAAGGGCTCATCTTTGTCAGACTTTTCCCCTCCTCTGTGCACCTAACCACCAGAAATGATGGCCAGGTAGCACAGCTTTTTGTGGCCTTTCTGTCTTCCATGCGGCGTCTCTTGCCCAGACATAGGTCTGGGGCAAGTAGTTTTTTTGAAGTTTTTTTTCCATGGGTGTTATATATTAGTTCGGCACCTGTGCTCCCCACCCGCCATCGAGTCCAACAAGGGGACGGGCCATTCGGAAGTCCAGAATGAGCCCGCCAGGGCTACACAGGTGCTATACTCAGTCAGCTACTGCATCGGACATGTGCCCGATACAGTAGCTCCCTGATTGACCCTCTAGTCACCGCCCTCCAGCATAGATCGAAGACCTATGCTGGTAGCTCGGCATGACCAGCCGGTTGACCCAGAGCGGGCCATCTGGGCCTCAGGTCTAGGGGAACTTGGAGCCAAAGTATTGTGTTGTGGTGGCTTATCCTCAGATAGCCACCACTCAAACACCAGGATCTCTTTATCCCCCCTTACCCGTCGCAGTCCACGGCAAACGGACTGGTCTAGGACGTAGTGAGATATTTAGAGATAAGGAGACAGAGTGATGATCAATGAAGGCAGATTGAGGAAAGGAGGAGGCAGACACAATGATAGAAAAGAAGTAGAGCACTTTTGAGCTCCAAAAGTGCTAAGGAAAGAGGAGCGCAGTTTAACATCATGTCTCGGGACGCGGAGTTAGAGTTGAACAATAAGAGAAAGACAATCGAGAACAAGATGAACGAGCAGCTGAGCGTGCATATCACAAGGAGATGAAAGAACTGGAAACGAAACAAAAAGAGAACAAAAAGAGATAGATGAAAAAGTTGCCGTACTGGAAGCTGCCAGAGTGAACCCCAATATTATTCAACCACAAACACAGCAAACCAAGCCATATATATCAAAGTTTCATAAATTTATTGAGAAAAATGAAACGCTTGAGACTTTTTTTGGTGCAATTCGATCACATTGCCTCAACCTACGACATGTCATCAAAAGATATGGCTAAAGACCCACTTACCAATCTGTCAGGTGAACCTTTAAACATCATAGCCATGCTCACATCAGAACAAAAGTCTGACTACAATGCCGTAAAAGGTAGATGCCTTGAACACTTTGGAAAATCCTAGGACTACTACAGAAAACTGTTCAGAGATATCAAACTACCAAAAAAATGGCAACTACAACAGAATAATTTTTGAAATAAAACAGAACATACTGAAATGGCTTGAACTATCTAAATGTGACATAACCAAGCCAAATGAAATAATAGACATGTTCCTAATTAATAGCATACTAATGAACGTCATAGACAATGTCTTCACATTTCTTAAAGAAATACTGGAGCTTCAGGTATAGCAAATTATGCCAAATGCCTGTAGCCAGGCCAGGAACTAAAAGACAAAATTAAAATCACATATGCAGCAAGTTGAAAAATTCGACATCTGTGAAACAGCCTTGGTACATATTGACTCACCATGGATCACTGGTGAAAGAAAAAGTTATAGTCATGGATACACCAGCATAAGATCTTAAAATAGGGAATGTAGAAGGAGTAAAAGATATTAGCAACAAAGAAATTATGGACTGGCTCGAAAACATTAGAAGTAACCATGGCAACTAACAGCAACAAATATGATCTATACCAATGCCGAACAGAAAGAAGACATGTTCAGCCAAGCTTCATAGACTGCTCCCCTCAAAGAAGCTATTGATTCAGAACTATATAGAGACAGTGAAACAGCAGCAGTGCTAACAAGGGGTCAAACTAAAAAGATGACTAATCATGACAGTCATATAGATATTGAACACAGCCATTGACATGCTTGCACACGGGAAAGCACCCGGAGGAGATGATATTCCTGCAGAAGCCATTCAGGCTGGAAAGCATGCCCTAATCAAGCCTTTCCACAAACTGCTAAGTTTAAGCTGGGAGCAAGGAATGGTCCCCTAGGAATTGAAGGATTCCAACATAGTCATAATTTACAAAAATAAAGGTGACCGCTTCGATTGTAACAGTTATAGAGGCATTTCACTCCTTAGCAAAGTTGGAAAGGCTTATGCTAGAGTAATACTGAAGCGGCTGCAGATCTCAAGTTTACCCAGAATTGCAGTGTGGTTTTAACGCCGGTAGCTCCACAACAGATATGATTTTCTCCCTGAGGCAACTACAGTTTGCCGTACAGAATTAGAATTATACAATTAGCTGTCCAAACAAGCTACGGAAACTAATATCAGCTTTTCATGAAAATATGCAGGGCATTGTACAGTGAAACAGTTCCGCCTCCAGAGCGGAGTAAAACAAGGATGTGTTCTGGCTCCAACACTATTCGGAATCTTCTTTTCAGTGGTACTTACCAGCGCTTTTAAATCCCCGGAAGATGGAGTATATATCCACAGTAGATCCGATGGAAAGCCAAAACGAAGAGAGTATCTTGATTAGGGAACTGCTGTTCGCTGATGATGCTGCACTCATATCTCACACACAAGAAGGATTGCAGAGGCTTGTGAATGCTCTGGCAGCTGCTTGTCAAGAGTTTAGCCTTAGAATAAACCTCTCCAAGACCGAAACCCTGGCACAAGATGTCGCAGAAATACCAGTGATACATATTGGAAATCACACACTTACGGTGGTGCAGGAATTCAAATATTTGGGAACAATAATAGCCAGAAAACTAGATTTAGACACTGAGCTGACAAAAAGAATAGGAAAGGCTTCTGCAGCAATGGCAAAACTCTCCAAGCGCGTGTGGGAAAATACAAAATTGACTACGGAAACCAAATCCCTAGTCTACAATGCCTGCGTTCTGAGCACACTTCTTTATGGCAGTGAGAGTTGGGCAACTTATATGCGACGCATAATGTGCATCTCCTGGAGAGATCATGTCTCCAACCAGGACGTTCTGAAACGGGCCAAAATGCACAGCATCTATGCTCTTCTTACACAGAGAAGACTACGCTGGCTCAGTCATGTCACTTGCATGCTAGATGTAAGAATACCTAATGACATACAATATGCTGAGCTTGCAGAGGGAGCCAGACCCAAGGGCCACCTAAGACTAACCTACAGAGATGTCTGTAAGCGAAACATGAGAACCACGGGCATCTAACAAAGTATATGGGAAGAAATAGCTCTAGACTGGACAACATGGAGACAGTCTTTACGTGCTGGTACGAACTTCGCAGAGTGCAAAAGAAACGAAGCTGCATCAGTCAAGAGAAAGAAGAAGAAAGCTGCCCTGTCAACTAGCCCTAAGTCAGATGCATATACATAAACCAACTGTGGCAAACTCCAGAATCGGCTTGATAAGTCACACCAGATTCTGCAGTCTCAAGACGAATTCAAAGCCACTGAATCACCTGGGCGCATCCATTGTCTTCCAAGACATAAGGAGCCATATATAGATATTGAAGTACTTAACATCTCAGAAGTTGGTGTGAGTAGAAAAGAGCTAATGGAGGCACTACAAAAGGATCCTCTTATTCACATGCTAATAAAAAATAAGAATAATGGAAACAACTGCCATGAATACATTAATGGTATAGCTGTACGCCATAGCACCACAAAGAAGCAAAGTACAAATCATTATTCCACAAACATTGAAAGCAAGAATATTAACTATGGCCCATGGCAGGTCATATGGGAAAGAAAAAGACATGACAAGATCATTGATAGATTCTTTTTGGCCCAAAATGTTGAAAGACATACAACACTATATCAACAGTTGCATGAAATGTGCACAACAGAGGACCACAACCAGAGTACCACTACAAAAATCTGACGCATAAAAACATTTCTGGGACAAAATCGCTATTGACATAGTTGGTCCATTGAGCATTAGCAGAAGAGGAAACAGGTATATCCTCACCATCAATGATATGTATACTAGATGGGCAGAAGCATACACCTAAGAGACAAATCAGCGCAGACACTTTCTGTTCCATACTTAGACATTTCTTTCTAAGATTCAGCTTTCCCAATATGTTGCTCTTGAACAATGCATCCAACTTAACCTCTCAACTAAACAAGGCATTTGCAGAGATGTGCAATATAAAGCTGATCCACAGCACAGCATATAATCCACAATCAAATGGGTGCATGGAAAGCTGGAACAAAACGATAAAAGAAATTATAAGAAAGCTACAAAACGACAGCATGGACAACTGAGATGAAATCCTAGAATACATCAGATCAGCCTACAGATCAACACGGCATGACTCAACAGGATTCTCACCATATGAATTAGTTTTCGGGACAATGCAAAAAGGTCCACTCCAACATGTTAAACCTGAACAACAGAAAAATATCACACCCGTGGATAGTGGTAACAAAAGGGAATCTCCTACATGCCATAAGATCCGCAGATATAAATATGCAGCACAATCTGGACAGACCTAGGAACATCAAGCTCAAACAAATTCAAGCAGGAGATGAAGGTGGAGGGTACAACTAGCAACATGAAATCTGATTGGCTCATTCACTGTCACCCAGAGGACAGGAAATAAGACATAAAGTCAATAAAGACGGCAAAGATAGGCTTTTAAGTGTAGATAAAGTCACTATATTTGAACACAGAAATTATGAACCAGTATGCTGACTGGAGCCATTACACCTGAAGACATAGAAATGCAAGCGAACCATACACAACGAAGAAGAGCATAAAACCAGTGTAGACAATTTGATTGCTAGATGCCAGGAAGTTATCCCAAACAACTTGGGAACAGAAGACATCATCAACACATCAGAGACACTCTAAAAACTAACCTGCCATAGAAAAGTAAAGCATATGAAACACTGCTGGTATAAGAGGAACAAGTCAGAAAGGAGATGAAAAGGGCAAGATCAAAAGAGTTAAATATAGCCCATATGCTTCTATGGTTATAGTAAAAAAAAAAAAAGAAAACAGGTGGTGTGCGTGTTTGCTGTGACTACAGGGAATTGAATAGCTGAACCGTAGTTCATGCCGAACCACTGCCTAACACTGACAACATACCACACTCAGTAAAGAATCCGTTTTTCACAACAATGGATCTAAACCGGGGATTTTGGCAGATTAAAATGGATGACAATTCAAAGCAATACACAGTTTTCAAGTGTACTTTAACAATAAAAGGGCTTTACATATGGAACGTCATGCCCTTCGGACTGGTCAACAGTACAGCCACATTCCAAAAATGCATGGGCAAGCTGCTACAAATCATCCAACATGTGCTATCCTATGTGGATGACATGTGTATCTAGACAAACGATTAGGAGGAACATCTGAAGACACTTGAGACAGTATTATTAAGGCTGAGATTACACAACAGGACTCTAGCACCTAGCAAACTAAACATAGGTCAGAACAAGATACAATTTCTAGGGTACAATATAGAATACAATACCATTACACTACATCAGCAAATATCACTAAGATTAAGGAGCCCAAGACAAAAAAAAGGACATTAAATCAATTTTACGCCTTTATAACTTCTATAGGAGATTCGTACCAATATACTCTAATATTGTTCAGTTGTAGAACTAACCGTGGTCGAGAGGCTAAGTGCGCTTGAACTTAGCTTGTCTTGGCTACTTAGAAGGGGGCTCGAGGTTCGACACCCAACTCGGGCAGAGTTGCCTTTACTGTGCGCCTAATGGCAGCACGGAAAACCAACTCCTAGATACCCCCCCTCCCCCAACTGGTCCACAAATGAGATTGGACTAAAAGCGCTCTGAGCATGCTATAAGCATGAAAGTAGCGCTATATAAAAGCTATAATAATATAATAATAATAACCAAGAAAAGATATAAGGGAAACAAAATAAATTTAGATGAGGATAGTAAAAAAAGCACTTGACAAACAAATATTTAGTGAAAAACTAGAGTTAACTACCCCCAGACATTAGTCAAAACTTTATCCTATATACAGAAGCATCTGATACAGGGATAGGAGCTTGTCTTTTTCAACAGGTAAATTCATTACTTAAACATTAGCTTAGAAATCAAATATTCAGTCGTAGAGAAAGAATGTCTAGCCATATTTTGGCCAGTAGTAGAGCTAAAGATATATCTACTGGGCAAATATTTTGTAATCAAAACAGATCACAAATCATTAATAGCTACAAAGTCGAAAAGATCATCAAAGAATAGAATTAACAGATGGATGTTAACTTTGTTAGACTACAAATGCAACATAGAAAGTATACCGGGACATGAAAATGCAATCACTGATTATTTGTCATGATACACAGTTCATGACAAAACAATGATATATAATGATAAATATAACTATCACACACTAAAACTATCTTTGCATGACACAAGCGCTGTCAAAGATTGTTCAGCCAATACAAATATAATCTACTGATACAGTGGATTGATCAGAATCTATTAATGTCATACTCTATGCATATCTTTCATTGTATTAGTACAAATGACACTTGACAAAAAAAGGTCAATGTGTTCATTTTTTGGAACTTGAGTACATGGACACTATTTGATTGAAAGCTGCTACCAAGCTAGCAAATCATCCAAGTTCCCCACACAGTCAGATTGTCTTTCTAAACGATGCGAAAACAACCCTCCAAAGCTTGCAAAACTCTGATTCCTCTTATATTACAAACCTCAGAACAGCACTTACAAAGCTCAACAACAACAGCAAAAAAACTAATTCAATGGATACCAGCTCATATAGAACTAGAAGGAAATGAGAAGGCTGGCACACTCGCCAATTCATCTCATGTATTGGTCTAGTCATCTGAACGCTCCAACATAACAATGAGAACGAAGAAGAAGAAGATTGAAATGTATCTTTCATTTTTTGAAATGCACATAAACACTGTAAATTAGATACATATTATATTGATATTGAGCTTCATTGATGAATTTTTTTCTCACACATTATTTGTGAAAACTCAATTCGAGCACTTTCCATGGCTTGAAACAATATATTGGATGTTATGCAATGTAAACACTGATTTCTTTTTGAAAAGTAGAGTGTATCTTATACATGTATTTAAGCAATTTGAGCTCACATTAAGACATATATGAGTAAAATAATCATGACTACTTGATGATTATGATTTTGAGGATTTATGATTAATAGACTTCTTTGACTTTCATGGTTTTATTTGAAAGTGGTATTGTCAAAACATTGTCATTATAATTTTTTTTCATGCACCGTGTAACACTTTGAGACAATGTTAATAGTTATGATTGATATATTTTACTTGCTTTGATTTATTTGAAATGACATTGTCAATATTTTTTCATTTCTCTATGTAACCCATTGTGATAAATGGAGTACATACTATAAGCATTCTGTTGATAAATTGAGTATTTACTATAAATATTTTGTGTACAGAAGAAACCTTTGCTATTGTAAATAGTGTTGACAACTATGAGTATTGTCTACACAGACAAATATAATTATTTTTTCAAATATTGTAAACTCAAATGAGACCATATAATGGGGGGAGAAGGGGGGGGTATGTAGGAGTTGGTTTTCCGTGCTGCCTTTAGGCGCTCAGTAAACACAACTCTGCCCGAGTCGGGTTTTGAACCTTGAGCCCCATTCTAGGTAGCCAAGCCAAGCGCACTTGGCCTCTCGACCACGCTTCCCAAATGTATTTAAATGTGAATTATTTTTTTCTCAAATGAATAGGAACATTTGTATAAAATTTGTATCAATGGATTGAGGGAAAGGACGTTAAAATAACAAATGTAGAAAATGATCTAGGGGTCTGTCACAATCTGGTTTGACATTGAGTGTTATTTATTCACCTTGGGTCAAGAAGGTGAAAGTATGAGAGAAAACCTCGGAGTAGAAAGTGGAAGCGAGAATTGCTAAACTGAAATTGAAGTCAGTTGCTTTCTGTACTTGGATCAGGACACATTATTGGAGTTGCATTGTTACCCGCTGTAATGCGAACGTGATTTAGTAGTGAAATTGTATGTACACCTAATACTTATCATCTACTTATCATATTTTACTCCTGCCGTGATGCAGATGTAATTGTATTTCAATACCTTGGATTATGTTTATATAACTACTATGAAGGATACCACGCCATTTCTTATTGAACCAGTGATTTGTAACTGGAGGCAAGAAGAAGTTGAAGTATTATTCTTATTAAATAAACATTAATTTTGTCTGCTGAACTCAGACTCAAGTCAGTGTGTACTATTTATATTTGTCAAGTACTAAATGTGTAGCATAACTCAAAAGACACACGAACCCAGCTTTCACACCATTTACATTTTGATGGCCAGTAAGGCTATTTAGAGGGTTATAATGAAATAACAAATGTAGAAAATAATCTAGGGGTAACAAGGAAATAACAAATGTAGAAAATGATCTAGGGGCCACAATGAAATAACCAAATGTAGAAACTGATCTACGGGTCACAATGAAATAACAAATGTAGAAAATGATCTAGGGGTCACAATGAAATAAAAAATGTAGAAAACAATCTCGGGCTATGATGAAATAACACATAGAACACATTTCCATTTCCAGGTCACGTCAAGTCTTTACCAACACTAAGAGAATGGGTTGACTTTAAAATTCTGTCTGCACTCTGGACCAGAGAGGCCAGAGTCTGTTGCATCTCTTTCAAACAAATCTCTGATCTCTTGACTAGCTGAAAGCAAAGTGATCCAGAGTGGACCTCTGTGGCAGCTCCAGAGTGGACATCTGAGGCACAGTCAGTGGAGCCATTGATCTTTGAGTTACCCAACTCTGTTTCATTTTTGCTGAGCTTGTTGCAGCTCTCCAAATATTTCTTCCACTCTTTTTGGTGATGTCTGAAATAAAGCAAATGTACCGTGATTAACTTGATTTAGACAGACAGGGCCAACTCTTCCAACTGGAAGCCAATATGTGAACATGAACAAAAACACACAATGAATTGCTGTCATAGACACATTCTGAGACTATAGAACTCACAATAGGACTCAAAAGTCACAGAGAGAAACAACAACAACACAAAGATGTCTACATTGGGGTTGAAATATCTTTTTGAGCTGAAATAAGTATTTTATAGCATCAAGTGTCAAAATGTGTATTAAGGTTGCTTTTTAATTTTATGATTATATAAACCAATGATGCTCAATCTTATTCAGCAAGTAGAACATTTCAATTAGTGACGCTCGTGTCATGAGCAACATCAACAAAAAGTTTTTTTTAAAAAAAGGAAATAAACAATAATCCTTTTTATTAGAAACCCATGAATCTAGAACTTACATTAATTCACGAGAAGTTTATCCTTAATCAACTTTCAAATATCCGGTTGCATAGATGAGACACCAAGTCAGAATACTGAATCTAGAATTCTAGATGTGCGTCTGTGAGATGATAACCTAACATGGGTTTCACACAATTCACCGCTCAAAAGTTTTGTCCTCAGAAATCAGTGCTTGTAATTATTGTGATCATCTTTAATGCTTGTTTTTGGAGATTTAGAAAAATTTCTGCAAGCAACACAGATTAGACATCAACTGTCTTCATCACTGGAAATTTGTGAAGCAGGGATGTCAGGCTTTGATCCTTTGTCAATCAATCAGTGCCAGTTGCAGCTCTATCTGGGCACTTGACACATCTGCTATGGATGGATTTTTGAAAGATGAACATTGTTCAATCTGAACATGATCATCACCACATGATCCAGAATGAACACTTGCCACATAGATTTTGTTGGTGAATAATTCAATGAAGCCACAGAGGCTCACTTCCATTTGACTTGACAAATTTTCTAATAACTCTTGCTGTCAATCATACTTGTGGCACTATCAGTTGTCATTCCCAAGGAAGAGAAAGATCCACTGTGATGGTTGAAACTTCTTTAACAGGGCTTTTCAAGTGGTGGGCCCATGCATGCATGTTCCTCATAGTTACTAAGTTCTCTGATTTCAAAATCGCTGTTTGCAACCGTGAATAAAAACCAAGATTTTGAGAGGTATCAATCTGTCAAAATTTGCTTTGTCTGTTATTTTGAATGTAGATTTTTACCCATATCTTTCACTCGCCTTTTAAATTGTCAAGAGTGTAGAATAAACTTATGTGTGACCCAAGTTAAGGGCAGAAAGAGGTGGGCAAGGAGACACTGCGTGACAAGGTAGGAGCCTAGGTGAAGGTAAGACAAAACTATAATCAGAATAAGATGAAAGCACAACAGATACATAGAAAGCAGGGGTCTGTTAGGGGCAAAGTAGTAGCATGAAAAAAAAAAAGATCAGATGATGTCAATTTCAGACAAAATACATGATTTGTATACTAGTGGGCATCTTTGCAATGGCAACAGGTATTTACATATCTTGCTTTCATTCTCCATCAAGAAAGTATTCAGAGTGCACTGCATCTTTTGATAGAGCATACAAACATCTACATTAGATGATGCAACTATATAACTATATATTAGTTTACTAACAAACTTGTACTAAAATAACAACCACAACAATCAATATATTTCTTTATACTTCTCAATGCTAATTTTATACACAGTATTAAAAAAATATCCTCTTATCAAGGTTAATGAATATTACTCTTGGAAGAACTAGAACCAATTTTTTTTTTCAACTACAGATGCTGAGATAAAAATAATAGGTGTTTTTTGACGCAGCTCTGGATTGCACTACTCCAGGCAGAGGTCTATGTTTCACTATGCTCTACTAGAGGATGTAAACCTATCATGAAGTTTTTTTGGAAATGATGAATGTGATAGCATGGATCCAGGATGTGATGACTTCACAGGGCATAGTCCTCTTTAAGTTTTCTACTGCAAAATAGTTTGTTTTGTTTGTTGTAAAATGTTTTACATGTTTCGGATGTTCCTTCAGGGTTGAAGATAGTTTACTTCCTAGTCCAAACCTCACGCAGGATGACGGGGGATGGGAGCGGGCAGGGTTTGAACCCTCGACCGTCGATAAATTTGAACGACAGTCCAGCGCGCAAACCACATGACCAGGCAGCCATCCATTCATTTGTAGTGCTCTGTGGAAGGCAGAGAATGGACCCAATGCTAACCCACCTTGTACCATTGATATTCCAGTTACAGTTAGACCCAGATGTACTTTAATGTCAGCATTGGAGCAACAGACATGACCGAAAACTTCCTTAAAATGTGGGGATTATATA
The DNA here is from genome assembly GCA_036873155.1 of Biomphalaria sudanica. NCBI lineage: Eukaryota > Metazoa > Mollusca > Gastropoda > Planorbidae > Biomphalaria > Biomphalaria sudanica. The sequence goes on from JAZGLO010006697.1 coordinate 1,376,776, forward strand.
AAAAAGCCTGAGGAAACACCCAGCCTACACTAAATAATAACAATGATAATGGAAACACTAACCGAATTCGAGACAACAGCTCCCCCATGAATCTCATTTTATTGCGGGTTTCAAGAAGTGTCTGTCTGGCTTGCTCCCAGCTTGACCTCTCTTCCATCAGGCAGCTCTCAGTGACAGAGCGCAGCTGCTGTTCTTGAAGTAGCTGTGCTTTAAGATTTTCTTCATTCTCATATGCCTGGTGGTGATAATTATTAACACAACATGTGAAGTTGCTTTGTCAGGTAGAGCCCAAATTTTACATAGTAGTTACAGTTTAACACATTCTTGAAAATAGAAATGACTTTTTGAGTGAAGAAATGATAAGATGCTAAAAGTATTAGCTAAGTTAAGTCAAATACTAAAAGTATTAGCTAAATTACGAGATTGTGATTTGTGATTTTGGGCACATCGGCACAATTTAGGCCATGTCGTGCCTGCAGTCCCTCAAGGGCCACTCTCCCTCCACACAACAAAGGTCAAATTCTATACCGTCAAATAATTAAAATCAAGGTCTATTTACAATTAAAATAGTAGAGGTAGTAAAAATTTAATAATTTGGTAAAAATATAATGTAAAAAGTACAGAGTTTAGAAATCAGATCTTCGTAGACAATCCCACTTCCCGGATAAAGCCCAGTACCTTCCCAGGGTCGACATTATTGAATAGTGTTTTTAAATTAGTGGCTCTAAAATATTTTCCCCTGACATCCTGGTATCTGGGGCAGTCAATGAGGATATGTTCCACGGTGAGGCGAGAGTCACAATACTCACAAAGTGGGGGCTCTTCTGCTAAATTACGTCAAATACTAAAAGTATTAGCTAAATTACGTCAAATACTAAAAGTATTAGCTAAATTACGTCAAATACTAAAAGTATTAGCTAAATTACGTCAAATACTAAAAGTATTAGCTAAATTAAGTCAATCTTTTTGAACAAATTGCAAAATATGAATACAAAAGTAGGAGAAGGAAGATAGTGACTTACAGTTGTTAGCTTAAAACTGACACACTTATAAGCTTAATACTGCACTGAAGAACACTGAACTCAATAAGCAAGGCTAACAATTAGACGCTGGAAACATCAGGACTCTTACACACTCTCACGTAACACATGTTAGACACAACAACAACACAACACAGCAATACAATAGGAACTCTCATGCCAAGGGGATATCTCTACATACCAACAACAAACACATACACATAAGCACAACATCAGTAGCCTTTAGCCCAGTCAGATAGTAATAGGTGTAAAAGAAAATGTATTCTGCATGGTAAAATGTAATCACAAAATTACATACTGAAACCTATTCAAAAAATTATAAAGTAATTAGACTAAAAATGTGTACCAAAATACAGGCTATAACAAAAGTGATAGAGCTATAACAAGTGAGAAGAATCTATAAAAAAGTGATATAGCTGTATCACATAAAAAGCTATAACAAATGTGACAGAGCTATAACAAGTGAGAAGAATCTATAACAAAGTGATATAGCTGTTATCACATAAAAAGCTATAACAAAAGTTTAAGACGATAACAAGACAACACAAGTAAATGATAAAGCATGCTGGCCCCGAGTCCCAAACAACAATAAAAAGTAGTTCCTAACCTGGTTCAGCTGTATGGCCATTTCCTGCATCTCCCCCTCAAGCCTGTCTGCATAGGCCTGCTCTAAACTGTTGCTTGCTAGTGGAGCATTGCTGTGCCACCGGGCTATGGCATTGGTCATCTTTTTCCTCGGACCAAACAACCTTTGCAAAAAGATTGACAGGTTCTTACATGTTTAGTTGCATACTCTGATTACTCTGGTCTTAACATTCACAAATTTGAGGAGAAAAAAATTAACAAAGACTCCGACTCAGTGACCAAATTAGAAGACATCTTCAGCTGGAGCGTATGGATACAAAAAAGAAGAGCTTTATTAATGTATTCTTTAAACTGCCTGGGATTACTTTCTATCTCTATATTATGATAAGAAAGGCTCCTGGGATTAATTTCTATCTCTACTTTATGATGAGAAAGGCTCCTGGGACTACTTTCTATCTCTACGTTATGATAAGAAAGGCTCCTGGGACTACTTTATATCACTAAGTTATGATAAGAAAGGCTCCTGGGACTACTTTCTATCTCTACATTATGATAACAAAAGCTCCTAGGACAACTTTCTATCTCTGCATTATGATAAGAAAGGCTCCTAGGACAACTTTCTATCTCTACATTTAGATAAGAAAGGCTCCTAGGACAGCTTTCTATCTCTACATTATGATAAGAAAGGCTCCTAGGACAACTTTCTATCTCTACATTATGATAAGAAAGGCTGCTGGGACTACTTTCTATCTCTACATTATGAAAGGCTTACTTGATTCCTATTTCCTTCAAGTCATTGTCAGTTAAAGACAAAAAAACTTGCAGGTCGACATCCTGCTCCTCAAACTTATCCATGTACTTTGTCAGACCCAGCTGGCTCAACATCTCGGTTAAATCTTTTGGACTGTCTTGGTTCACGCCCCTTTCATCTGGCCACTGAAGCATGCCGGACACCGGCTGAGCGGTGGAGTGGCCAGGAAGGGTCACTGTGGCATGTGGAGGACAGTACAGAGCATTATCATGGCATGGTGGGTGTAATGTAGGAGGCTCCTGACCAGGTGGCTTAATGCTTGAGTGATTCTGGTCAGTCAAGTTAGGATGCTTGCCATTTTCTGGTCCTTGTGCAGTGGACGGAGTGCCATCAGAGAAAATACCCATAAGGTGTGACAAAGGGTTGACAGAAGTGGGGGGCTGTAGGTCTGGTAAGAGCTGTGACTGGCTGCTGGCTGAAGCCATGTCATTGTAAAAGTATGATGGAATATTGTAACCGATCGGGGGCACTGAGAACTGACCACCACTCATTCTCACATTGCCACCCATGATACCACAGTAGTTGTCCTGCACAGATGATACAGGGCTGTGGTTGTATCTGTTATGAAGAGGGTGGTGGTGGTTGAGCTGAGGATGATGATGCGTCCTTGGATGGCTGGCATCTTTCGGGGGATTAGGGTTATAACCAGGAGCATTAATCACATGTGGCTTAGAATCTGAAACAGTTATCTTGTTCATGAAGTCGGAGCCCTGCTTCACTTCATTTAACGCAGCTGTGTCGGAAGTCTCTGTGTTGATATCTTTCGGTGACACTGTACTAGTGGGCTTAGTGATCGAGATTTTCGGCTGAGAAGATAACTCAGGCAAGTTTTGGTGCTGGTCTAGGCCATCAGCATACTTTTCTAACTGTTGGTCATCACTGGCCCACTGATTCTCCTCAAAACCAAGATACTGGTTGGTGTGTTTTTCTGAATTATTACGGATAAGGTTTTTTAAATATCTGTTGACTATTTCCACTTGGGACATATTATCTTTGGGTAAAACTTGCCGATTATCTGCCGATTCATTGTCATGAGATTGAATAGTTACTTCCAAAGATTGTCCAGATTGAAAATTATCTTGTAAAGAGGGAATAGCCCCTGCCCCATGAAGAATATCGTCTGTATTGTTTATCTGATCTTGACGCACAGATGGGATGTCACCCCTATCTAGCACTGGAAGTGTTCGGCTTGATCTCCCCTTCTTGACATTCAATCTCTTATCTCTTGGAAAAGGGGATGGATTTGGAAGATGGCACCCATATTTATTCTCCAAGATATCTTCAGATGAGCTAGTAGTCAGCTCATAAGAATGAGAGTCATCACTGTCCAGACTGCCATCTCTGCTCAGGCCAAGGGCAGCAACTAATCCACCACTTGAGCTGGAACTACTTTTGATTGTTATTGCCCCTGTCTTGGTAAAAGCATTACTGTCATCATTGAAGTCATCAAATTCTGAAATAATAAAAAATATTTTTAAAATATTAGCATCAAACAACTTATCCAGAAATTAATTATGATATTTCTCTAATATTATAAAGATAAAAGTAAAAAAAAAGTAAGGTTCCCCTTGCAATCTATAGGGCAGATGATGTAAGGGTCATCTGTTTCTGTGGCCCACAGTTAATGAGGATGTCATGTGGCCAGTGTGACGTATTTATTCTTCGATGCCTTTCTTTGACGGAGATGCCAATATATGTGATGCCTTTACTCTTCGATGCTCTTTGTCGGAGGTGCCAATATCTGTGACGATTTTGATTTGCCCGGCGATTGTATTAATAAGTTGATGAATTCATATGAAATGAAGAAAGAAACATCTCTCTGTATTTCCTTTAAACTTCTTTATTAACTTCTTCAACTTTCACATCAAATTAACTTCTTAATTCAATGACAACTTGACTTGATACTTCATAAATAAAACTTAAATGATACATGAAACTTCACTTAGTATAACTTCAACTTCAACTAATAAAACTTTAACTAATGGACCCGCTAATATTAAGAAACTTATTACTAATCAAGGACTGAGTGAGGACCAACGCTCTACAAGAACTACTACTATGCGAGGACCCCGTCTGACTGACTTTCCCCTAATTTATACTTTCTTTGATCGTACGTTCCAGAATCCTGGAACCTTCTCCGATAATTATTTTAGTAGCTTTGACCTTCTAGAAGCTGACGTGTGCTATTTTTTCCCTTAACCTCTTTCTTCGATTGGATAACTAAAATTAACTTGTTTACGCTGGACACTTGCACTGGTTTGAACTCGAGCTTCTAGAAACTGGTCGAAATAGGTCACAGACTCGACTTGTGACAGCCAGCACAACGACCAACTGCCTTTACTTTCCCGTCCAAAGATCCTGAAATTAAAAATCCCTGTATTTACCAGGATTCAAACCAGGGACACTGGTTTGGAAACCAAGCACTTTACCGCTCAGCCACCATGCCTCCATTATATAGATGTAATTACATATTTCAAAATCATGATTCTGCAATGTGATTCAAATTTCCAAGATGAAATTGAGGTCAATTTTGAGTGTGAGTTCAATGTGTTATGTTATTTCAATTATTCAATTTAATTTAGGCAATCAAGTCAAAAGCAATGCAATAGTATTGCAATAAAAACTGAAGACAATTGATTTTCAAAATAGGTCTAATGGACACAGAATTGACAAATACATTTAACAAAATATAAAAGTGATTGAAGTTGATACTAATTTTATAGCAAATATAAAATACATAAATGGAGTTTGAATCTTTAGTGCTAATGAATAATCACATATAGATATAACATGTAGCAAAATAGCATAACATAAAATAGATATACAACTATTTTTGAAGTGAGTGTGGAATAAATATTGGCAGGCCCCAGATGCAACGTACAACTTCATGACCAGAAATAAAGATAGATGTCCAGATAACTCTACTGATTTTGAAAGGTTCCTTTTAGAAACCTGTCCAGCCAAATGTTAGCTTAGTACCTGAGTCACTGCTAGGCGATTAGGTAGAGTGTTTTGAGTGCTTGTCAGAACACATCTATGGTTGATCATATTCTCTTCACCTAATTCTCTGAATAACTATTTTACTCTGATGCTGCTATTATATATTATATTTTCATTTGTTTATTTATCATTTTATAGCAAACAGTTAAATCAAGGATGTGATGTAGACAAATACTGCCCAAAACAAACAGATAAGAAAAGTGCATTTAGATGTTAGCTTAGTTAACCGTGGAGGGTGTGGTGGCTAAGCAGTAAAGCGCTTAGCTTCTGAACAGGAGGTCCTGGATTTGAATCCTGGTAAAGACTGTGGAGCTTTTTAATCCACCCAGCTCTAATGGGTACCTGATATTGGTTAAGGAAAAGTAAAGGAGGTTGGTCATTGTGCTGGCCACATGACACCTTCATTAACAGTGGGCCATAGAAACAGATGGCCTTTACATCATCTGTCCTATAGATCGCAAGGTCTGAAAGAGGAACTTATGACTTAGTTTACCTCGGCTGCTCGAGCTGTCCTTATAGTCATCAGGGTTGATTGGTGAGGTGACATCACGGTGAGACAATTTGGTTTCCTCTTTCTCCTCCCCTCCCACGGTGGGGAATGAAACATAGCCTTTAGGTACAGGAGAACCTGAAGCATTGAACAATGTGAAGAAAAAAACAAAAAGAGATTACTGATATTTCTAAATAAGTTATGATTGTAGATTATACAAAGTTTGACACACATAGAATCAAGATGAAAATTTGAAAACTAACAAGACTGTGAGAGCTAATGCTGTCTGCAAGAGAAAATATCTTGATATAAAAACAACAAATTTTTTAAGGTTTTTAACCTTTTCTCACATTGTTGGTGAAACTGAAAAGTTTCATTAAGCAGGGAAAAGTTTTACATATTTGTGTACATTCTAGAGAATCAATAAGTGCTTAAATATTCAGAAAAAAAGTTCCTGAAATTATTATGTCTCCTTGTGAAATAAATATGAAGTGTAAACAAAAATACAGTTTGTTTAAAAACAATAATCTGATAGGATAAAAATCACATTTAATTTTAAAATGTACACATTAAAACAAAAGTATTCAACACAATATAGGACAAGTGTATTCAAGTCTTGTACACAAGAATGATATGAAACAACTTTTTTGTAACACTCTAATGTTATCAACTGACCTATGTATTCTGAAGTATCTGCCAACCGTGTCCTGTCAATCATTCTTGCTATGGCTTCAGGTCCATCTCGGATACTGGGACCTTGCGACTTCAAGCCAAGTTGACGTGTTCTCTGATGTTTATTTAAGCCTGTCTCGCCCCCAGCATTCAGCTCTAGGCCTGGGATTAAATATAAAGTGACATTATATACATATACATATTAGATATCAAAACCTATCAACTTCAACCTATATTGTTTCCAATTTATTTATGTACTTATTAGAAGATGGCAGGGATCCTAAAATTCTGTCCTTCATCATCTAATGGGTAGTCTGGTGCTCTAACAATGAGGTTCCCACTTATATATCCAATTTTTATAAACATAATGAAACAAAGTATAAAGTAATGTTAGTTAAGTAAAACATTTTTTTTAAATGCTTACAAAATGACATTATGTATTATATTAATACAATATTAATACAAATGCAGACATTGTAGACTATTTCAATTTTTTTTTTGCTTTGTCATTTTCAACTTAAATAGTTTGCAAGAAACTTACTTAATGAATCTGTGAATACTGAATTTGTGATGGTTTTTTGGGTGTCAAAAAACTCTGTTTTCATTTTTTTTTTTTTTTTTTGTTGCTTTTTATGTTTCAGGCATTCCTTTGGAAAAAGATTAATACATTCTAGCCCAAACCTCCCGCAGGATGTCAGGGGTTGGTGAATAGCAGGGTTGGAACCCGGGACAATAAAAAATACAGTGCAAACCAAATGACCAGGTTTCTATGGTGTTGTGTGTACCTTACATTTTTGATGCATTCATTCGATAGCATAAGAAATTATTTTTTTCTGGCTTCAAGTGAATAAAAAAAACAAACAAACAACAAATTGATTACTCTATCTGATAATGACAAAACAACATTTACTTGATGGCAGAGTAAGGGAAAGTATTTTTTTTTTCATTACTAAAATAATCAGAGACAAAAAAAAAACAATAAAAAAAAGTCCATCGTCTTGAACTTCTCACCCTTTAAGAGATGGATAAAACAAAACAATTTAAAGTATGGGATCTATGGTTTGATTTTTTTGATGGGCGATTAGGAATATATACATACCTGGCTCAGACCTCAGAGAACTGATGGGCATCCTGTGATTATCAATCAGGCCAACCACCTTAATATGTCCATTCAATATGGCCAAACTTCGTGCCACGTGACCATTTTGTGCTCTTACATTGACATTGACACCCTGGCATAGCCAAATAAACAAGGAATATCATTCTGAAGTTGTAAGTAAATGATACAGGTATGCAAATAGTTTCTACTGACAGTATAACTATAAATTATGCAGTTCTTTTAACAGTCCCCAAAAGTTGAAGGTTATTTCTCAAATTTGTAAAGTGTAACATAAATTAATAGCTGATGTTATAGTAAAAAACAAAGAAAGTTATCTTTGGTCTGTCACAGAATTTCAACTCATCTATTATTGCAGTTATCAGTTTAAAGATGATCTCCTTGAATTTTATTCTGGCCAATCTTAGAACTTGCTTAACTATTGCCAAATAGAGTAAAGTGCGAAGTTCAATCGAATTAAGCCCGCCAGCAGCAATTTTCACGTTTGGATATTTATAGCGCTAAAACGGTCTGACCTATGAAAAAACTCATGGTATCTCTGAATTCCTCGTCCTTTTGTCTATAAAATTAGATCTGATTTAATCTATCACTAGGCTTAGTTAAAATTAAATATGAGGTCAAAGAGGTCTAGGGTGGGTATCGCCAAACGTACTTTTCCTCAATCGGATTTCTCCCCTAGTTACTAAGCTTGATCGGGCTGATGGAAGGCTTGATCAGATCAAAGAAAATATATATATTTCACTATGAAGTCATTTTCTTTTTACTCCAGCGCAAGAACACCATCTTCTGCCACCTTTCCCATGCTCCACAACTTCAAATAGTCTTTTTGAGCAATGAGCCATCAGACTTAAAAAAAAACACCATAAGCCCCTGACCCATTTCCTTCACTACCAGGTAGTAAAAAATAATAATTCCACACCTCTTGAGTTTGACCTCATTATGAACTTAGCCTTTATATGGAAAAGGAAATAGTATTTGTCGGAAGTGAAGAAAAAAGGTGCATGCGCAGTAGCAATATAGTAGTAACTTGGTAAACATTCAAATAAAAAAGTTTTAGCAATAAAAAGTGAACCGATAGAAACCTCTATACACAAACCGGGGTTGATCGAGCTTTGCACTTTACTATATATTGTGGCTTCTACTTAAGCTTTTGATGGCTGAATAAATTGTTGTAGAGAATAAGTACAGAAGTAAGAAACAGCTTACATGCTGTAGAAAAAGTTGGACAATAATTTCATGGCCCTCAGCAGCAGCAACCATAAATGGTGTCATTCCAGTGATGGGTTCACTAAATACAACAACAACAAAATGATAACATTAAATCATGAAAATATTTTTTTTTGTATTCCCCTAACAAAACTTACTTAAACTGTAATACTATTTCCTTAGACTTTGGTTTTGTTTAAAGAATGGATGGCTGCCTGGTTGTGCGGTTTGCGCGCTGGACTGTCGTTCAGATTTATCGATGGTCCCGAGTTCAAACCCTGCCCGCTCCCATCCCCCGTCGTCCTGCGGGAGGTTTGGACTAGGAAGTAAACTATCTTCAACATCTGTAACATGTAAAACATTTTTTTTACAAGAACTGGACTGATGAGGTGAGAATAGCATGGGATGGATCAGTGGTAAGACGGTCACGCAGTGGTATGACGGTCACGCATAACTCTGTATGAAGTTGGTTTTTGAAAGAAAGTGGTCAATACCATGTTCGGGCTTGGTGGCTAAGAAAAAAATCATTTGGCTCCTGAACCAAGGGGTCAAGGATTCAAATCTGTGAAGGGTGTGAATTTTGAATTTGGGGAATTTTCCCCTCTGAGTCTGAGTCTGCTCAACTTAAATGGGTACCTGACATTAGTTAGGGAAAGTTGGTCATTGTGCTGGCCATATGACACCCTTGTTAACAGTTGGCCAAAGAAACAGATGACCTTTACATTATCTACCCTATAGATTGCAAGGTCTGAAAAAGGTACTTTATTTTACTATACCCACGTCACTGACGCAACCAGACAACAGCATAAACAAACAGACTTTATAATCAAATGGGGAAAGTAAAGGCGGTTGGTCATTGTGCTGGCCACATGACATCCTCATTAACAGTTGGCCAAAGAAACAGACGACTTCTACATCATCTACCATATAGACTGGAAGGTCTGACACAACAGGACATCAGTCTAAGCAGACAGACTTTTACATTCAATGGTTAGTTAAGGTGAGACAAACTGTAATCATCTACTTGGCTAATTGCTGACAGCAGGGTCTACTGATATATCAGTGTATCAACTGGTTTAATAAAAGTAATATAAATTAATAACATTAGAGAGAGAAAATGGAAAAAAGCTAACATGGCATCTTTGTTGGCCCCAACTTCAAGAAGATAAGCCACAAAATTCTGGTGCCCAGCATACGTGGCATGAAAAAGTGCTGTCCATCCGTTATTATCAACCACTTCAAGATAAGCCCTGTTCTGGAATAGAATAAATTGAAAATGAAAAGGAAATTGCAATTAAGCTGTCAAATTATATTAATTTTGTAAATATTACATCTTTTTTGTAAGAAATAAATAGTGAATAATAAAATTTTTTTTTTTAAAAACTAAACTGTGTTTGCTTTGAATTGAATGATGTCTCTTTACAATGGTTAAAAAAACAACTTTTGAAATTAAACATTGATATAAAGATATAAGATCACTACTGAATGATTTAGAAAAATCATATTATAAATCATTTTTATATCACTGGAGATCTGGTTTAATAAACTTAAAAAATACAAATATCATATTTTATAATATTTTAATTAATTAAATGACCTTACTTCATTTTATAGTCGCATGTCAGAAAAAAAAATCTATATATCAGATAAAAGCACATTTTTTTATTATCAAAAAAATATATATATATACTTTGGGCTTTCGGTTATTAATATAATAACTGGGCTTTATTATTGGAGGTGATTTTTTATGATTAACATTAAATTGTTTTTGTGCTAATTCATTGTTAAGAAAACAAATCTTGAAATTAAAGGTTTTTAAAAGTTAAAAAATATAACTGATGATAACTGTATTGTATATAATATTGTAAATAGTTGATAAAATCTGGGTAGTAAGATTTCATGTTCATTTCTTACGATTTCATTGGTCTATTTATTAGAGTGGAGTTACAACCCTTGGGACATTGTTATTGTTGTTAGACGCCTTGAGTTTTAGATTCAGTTTTCTAGTTAGTTGTGGTTTCAGCCTGTGATTGTTTTGCCACAGTGTAATTTACAGTACATGTTGTTCATCTCATTAAATGTATTTTCACTTCTTAATCCATTCCTGGTGTTTTTTGAATAATGTTAGACACAGCCTTGTTAGTCCATAAAGCCTATGTCAGCTCAAACAAAAATGTAAATTTTGAATTATTTTTTAAATCTTGGCACCCTGTTTTATACAAAAAGTTCTTGTATACGTAAAATTGAAAAAAAACAACTTAGGTTTGAATAAAAAATAGTTTTACATTGTAAAAAATTCCTTTTCCATGTTTCAGGTGTTTCTTCAGAGTCCTGCATGTCAACATGGGATGGCAGCGGGCAGGGTACAAAACTGGGACCATTGAGATGACAGAATGAGTCCAGCTCTCATATTACAATACCGCTAAGTTAATAGCAGAAATTTTTCATTACGAATGTTCCTATTCCTTTGTCAACACATTTCAATGTGATACAAATGTGAAACTACATCACACTACTATCAATTGTATTCCATTTTTTCTAAACCTCTTGTAGTAACCAGGTATAATTTGTATACTTCGTATACTAATAATTTTTAGGTCAGTCCAAACTTTATATTTCTGTCACTAACCCTGACTAACAAATGAGCAACACCTTCATTGCCACAACTTGCGGCTAGCATAAGAGGGGTGTGCCCGCGTGGATTTTTCATGTTCATATTGCATCCCTCTTTGATGAGGAGATTGACAATGTTGTCGTGGCCAATGTAACAGGCGTACATCAAAGGCGTCCAGCCACCTCTGTTCTTTCTATCTTTCTGGCCATCACCACTGTTGCAGACGAAAAATAAAAATAAAACTTAATTTTTAAGCTTCTATGACTCTAGTTACTAATAAAAATATATTTAATAAATATAAAGTTCCCCTTCAGACCTTGCAAGCTATAGAGCAGATGATGTAAAGGTCATCTGTTTCCGTGGCCCACAGTTAGGAGGTCAGTCATTGTCCTGGCCACATGACACCCTCATTAACCATGGGCTACAGTAACAGATGACCTTTACATTATTTGATCACAAGGTCTGAAAGGGGAAATTTTACTAAAGCTTGTACCAGTTCTGTTATAATTACTGTTATAAATTTTAGAGACGCATTGACCCAGGGCCTTCAACCTAGGTTACCAGTTCATGCAAAATTTTTGCTTATAACTTATCTCCCCAATAATATAGATACCTTGCTAGAAACAGGGATTTAATTGCTGGACCTTAGCTCTATGCATGTACTTACCTTAGAATGATCGATCTGACATACTCAAAGTGACCAATACTGCAGGCAGTATGTATGTCCAGAGCTATGGGTGTAAAATCCTCCCACTCAATGGCACAAGAGCCTCTCCAGACAGACAGGCTTCTCTCAAGCAGTTCATTTTCTGAGGCTTCATCTGAGGTTTCAAATGAAAGCTCTGATGACATCTGTCCTCACTTATCTAAAAATAAAATGGCCATTCATAATTATGCATATATTATATATGTATATTTGTGGAAACATTCTCATAAAACTGAAAAATGTAGACAAAAAGAGAAAATAAGATTATGATAACCTAATAAAGAACTTCGTAATAATGAATATAATACACTATATAGCCTTTACTAAAAAGAAATCAAGGAAACTTTAGATTATAGCTTGAACATGCTCGAATTTTAAATGTTAATACAAACTCAAATCTACTTTAAAAGCCTACAAGTAATTAAAATGTATATTTAAAGTTCATTTATAACTACGAGAAGAGCTATCAAGTCATGCGTATGTGCAGTTCAAGACATGGTGATGCGTACATTATGACAGCATTATCGAAACAAGCTCAACAGATATTTTAGACTGTCAACTAACTTTGCATATATATATATATATTGTTTTGTTTTTCTGGTTCTTTGTAGTGGACTAAGGTCTTGCAGCAAGAGCAGAAGGTGAAAAAAATGTAATAAACCCTTAACAGACAATAGCTTTGTCTACATTAGTATGGCAAAATATGGAGATCAAAAATGGTTACATTTAGTTGCCTGAAATACTCCATTAATCATTAATCTTCAGACTTAACATCTTTTGTTTTAATTTGATTGAGAAGGGGCTTTTATTTTTTAATTGCATATAGATATTCCTTTGAAAACAAGGTTTATTAATTTCGTTATATATTTGAATTAAACATTAATAATTCAATTACTTAACCACTGATTTTCCTGTCTAAATCAGATTTATATATATAGAATCTATTCCATGATCTGAATTTGTCAAAGCAAGCGTAACAAACAAGATCTAAGCAGAGGAAAGCACCTGGCAGCAGATGGCCTTTGAAAGAAACAGTTGGAAGGTTCTCACAAAAGCAATCGGACACAAATTTGAGACTCAAAAAAAAGCCTTTGTTGATGACAGGTGCAGAAGATGAAAAGAAAACTTAAATAGACCACTGATGGACAGCTGCTTTGTCTGTATGAGATACGGAAAAATATGCAGGTTGCAACTGGGTTTGCGTAGTCACGTGAAATACTGCACTCATACTTAATCTTTGGAATCAAAGTCATTGCGATTATTAGGTTATATAGATATAAATGCTAATGCAATAGTTAATTATTTCTATAGTTATATATGTATTAAGTATTATCATAGTATTATGTAAAGCTGTTTCCCTGCGTACTAACTATTTTTTCCAAATCTGACCAGCTTGATTTTTGTTAACACTGGAGGGGGTAAATGACTTGAGTTTTTTTTTTCTTGATTGAGATATTTAAAGTAGTTTTGTTTTACAATTTCTATTTTCAGCTTGCACATTCATGGGCACTGGGTGGGTGGGTGGATGTGGTTATCAAAAATTGCTCTTACAATTTCCTAAACATTTGAAAGTTGATGAATATTTTAGGGAAAAGAATTACTAGCTATTTGGCCACATAAGGAAAATTCTAGTTTGACTGTTTTAGTTTTTTTTTAAGAATAAAAAAAAATTTAACTTAAATTTGGATAGAAAACTAGACAATCTTTATCTTCAACAGACTACATCTTTGTTCAGGAATATTTTGTGCATCATATTCTAAGTCTACATCTAAATGTCTATCATTTGAATTGTATATATACTATACTCTTACTAGTTATATTGTTTAACCAGGATTTTGTGTTTGTGTGTATGTAGGGGCATGGTAGAATAAAAAAAAAAGTTCCCCTTTCAGACCTTGTGGTCTATAGGGCAGATGATGTAAAGGTCATCTGTTTCTGTGGCCTATGGTTAACGAGGTTGTCATGTGGCCAGCACAACGACCAACCGCTTTTACTTTTCCCCAACTAATGTCAGGTACCCATTGGAGCTGGGTGGACTCAGAGGCGACAGAAAATCCCGAAATTAAAAATCTCAGTCTTCACCAGGATTTGAATCCAAAACCCCCGGTTCGGAAGCTAAGCGCTTTACTAAGCACTCTGCCACCACGCCTCCAGGATTATGTGTTTGTGTGTGTGGAAAGGATTGGGACATGGTAGAACATGTTGCATTAAAAAAACAATAATCATTCATTAGTTATAAGAAGTAAAATATTCGCACTTAAGATACAGTCATCTGCTTCATTAAGGAGGCATTGTCTTTTAAACAAAAGTATTTTTTAAATATTTCACTTGTTTGTCAGTGTATAGTATGTGAATTGGATTTGGAATGTTGTAAAAGTATTTCTATTAACTGGGATTATTGATTCATCACTACTGGATTGAGCTGCAGCAAGCAGGAGCCTGCAATCAGAATGAATCTGGAATCTGTGAGTACTTATTTGTAAGACCCTATAACTTAGATCTAACAATCTAACAGTTAAATATGCCAAAAGGCCATCTTTTTGGTTGATCTAGTCAAAGCTAGTATTACTCACTGTTGTTACCTTTTAGATCTAAAGTAAAAATCCTTTACTTTAGTTCAAGTTGAAGACTGCTGAAGTTCCATCACTGGCCTGGGTAAAGTTATAATACAGTTATACATATATAGATTATCAAAAAGTTTAATAAGCTGCCGACTTGGCATTATATGTTTATATAAAAACTTAACAAGCTTTTGAAACAACATAGTTACATAGATCTAGACCTAGATCATGACATAGATTTCATAGAAGACTAGATCTAAAAAAATGTAGTCAAGACTCTACTAGATCTAAACTATTAAAGTATTATTAGTAAATATTCTCAGTAAATATAATAATTTTATAATCATAATGATTTACTTAAATTATGTGATAATAATAAATAAAAATATCTAAAAAAAATAATCAATTATAATCTAAACTCATCAACTGTCTAAATCAGTGATTCCCAAAGTGGTCTATATAGACCCCCAGGGGTCTACGAGGACTTCCAGGGGGTCTACGGAAGTGAAAAAATAAATTGGGGGTCTATGGCCTGTAAATGGGGGTCTACGATAGTGGGTCTCATTGAAGCACGTCGAGACTTTCATTGCCCACTAAATGATGTGTACCTTAAGTAATACTTTGAATTGTAAACTTGTTAGTCGAATGATTTTATTTTAAAATGTTAACATTTTTTATTAAATAACTTAATTTTGTCTACAAGAAAGTAATATTACCATGACCGTGTCTGAAAAGAACTGCAGAAAGTCCAGTGTTGGTTATTACAAATTTGGCTTCATTTGGTCCTTGTAAAACAAGCAAATACATTTGGGCTTTTTATGCAATATAGTTTAAAGTTATGTCGCTATGAAAGCGTTAAGTCTGAAACTTCTTCTTGAGACAACGCCAACATGATAAAATAGATTGAGATTTGAAATACTTTTGAACACTGTAAGTTCAGAATAGAGCCACAGTAGAAAATATGTTTGATTAAACATCACAAAAGAGAAGAGGTTTGTGAACAGTTTACAATACTTTAGTTTATCAAATACTAGAAAAATGCACATTATAGGCAAAAAATAGACTTTGCCAACCATTTTACAACCTGTTTTACACAATACTATATCTGATATCATGATAAAAATAATTACTCTATGAAACAATACAGTTCAAACTAGTTCAAAGGTGTAATGGTAAGATGAGTTAGGACACTGAAAGGTTCTTATGTAATTACTTGCAAACGACATGCTTCTTAAAAAAAAGCTGGACTATTTAACCATGCCCGATAATATAGTGTTATTACTATCATATTTTTTGTTTTGTTATGAATCAAGAAATCCATAAAGAACTTTTTGATCAATGGCTCTTCCACACTGAAGTATGATAGTTGTCGAAAAGCTTATGTGTGACTTAAACATTGTGACAATATTCTGAGTTTTTAGGTGCTAAAGATCCAATTTAAAAAAAAAAAAAAAAAAAAAAAGGACATAGTCTATTTAACAGACTTGTTTCATAAATTTAATGTGGTTAATTTGCTGCTTCAAGGTGATAACCTAAATTTTGTCAAAACAAAGTCATAATCTGTGTTTCTTGGGAGGATTAAATGAATGTAGCATGCATTAGACAGGATGAATTTTCTTATTTTCCAAATTTAACTTAGTCAAACATTATCTAGTCGAGAAGATAAAACGTTAAACCTAAATTGAAGCTCAATCTGGAAATTTTAGTATCAAACATTTCCACCAATAGGTTTTTTTTTATTAGTAACATGTCATGAATATTATTTTTTTTCCTTCATTTTAATTTGAATATCATCAATGTATATATATATGGCCTAGCATCTGCAAGAAAAACACATTTGAAGTTAATGAATTTTCAAAAAAATTCAGGGGGTCTACCGAAAACTAAAAAACATGGCAAAGGGTCTACAAGACAAAAAAGTTTGGGAACCACTGGTCTAAATAGAGTATAAATAATTATCATAGAATAGAGACAGAGTGTCACAGAGTCATAGACTATGACTATGAGTATGATAGACTGGCTTTTTACTTTTAGTGACTAGGACTTGACTAGTCACTAGAACTAGAGTGTCACCTGAGACGCGCCTGAGTGTCTAGAGTCAAGAGAGTAAGAGACTCACTAGAGAGTCTAGACTCTAAGTCACTCTAGAGAGTAGAGTAGACTAGAGTGTCACTAGAGACTAGAGACTATCTTTTATCTACTCCGACTACTGAGTCTTATTCTTACTTGTCTTAACTCTATCTTATCTTATCTTATATAATACAGACGTTACTTCAAAAAAGAAGATAGCAGGCATAGACTCTAGGATCTAGACAAGATAGAGCTTAATTCTGGATTTAGTTCTAAATCTAGAAAGATCTATATTCTATTATATAGATCTAGTCTATATAACAGTCACTATAAGTTACTATAGGTACTGTTATAACTGTTACTATACTGACTAGATCTAAGATAAGAAGACAGATTTATTCTATTAACTTGAGTACAGCTGATTCCTAAATTTTCGTTTACTTTAGACTAGATATTTATAGAGATTAAAAACATAAAATAAGGAACTTTTTAATCTTTCTAAACAACAACCGATCTCGTCTCTATCTTGTTAAAAATATATTTAATATTTCTCGTCTTAAAATTTCATAATGAAAAATAGATCTATACCTTAAAGATTAGGCTATATCAAATATTCACTTATTTGAAACGACATTTGCTTTAGATCTAGATTAATCGATTTCGAATAATTTAGATTTACATTCATAGACTAGGCTAAACCTATATAAAATAAAGCTAGATCTCTGACCTACAAAAAATTGTAAAGCACAAAGTTATCATATTCAAGGTAAACTGTTTAGTAGACAGTAGGAACGATTAAAAAGTGATCAAAGTCCGACAAGTGGGTCTAGAGTCTAGATCTAGATAATCTTATTCTGATAGACTAGATCTAGATAGATCTACTTGGTCTATGTTATAGAATGTCGGGTTTACGGATTCTTGTAGGATGCAAACGAGTAATTGATTATGCCGTAAAGGTTGGTTAGTTTGTTGCTAAAACTTTAAATTTAAAACAAAACAATGAATATTGAAATTATAATATTATTGAATTACTATCACACTAGCTAGTGACTATCAATATCATACTCATACTAATTACTATCAGTGAGTATCACTCAGTGACTTGACTATCACTCATCAGTATCGACAGTATTATGATCAACTATCAGCATCATTGAAAATCATTCATTGATGATGTCTCAATGATGATGAATGATTGAGTATCGACTATCGTAATTTACTAACTAGCAGTTTTGTCTAGGTCTAGTAACTTATTAGCTATTAACTATTATCATCATGTTACTATACTATATAAGAATCTACTATAGATCTATGATAATACTATTAATAGAATTTACTTTTATGTAACATAGTTTACATATTCATGATTATCCCCAGTGATTATGATGATACTGGAACACAAACTGTAACTGTTACACTACAGTGTCACTACACTGACTACAGTAAGATAGACCACCAAATTCTAGTTTAGAGTACAAAAAAAGTACATGCCAGAGGCTAGAACTATGTAGTATGTATTGTAATCAGTTAACTACACTTAAAGAAAAAAATACAAATGCAGTTTTTTGGATTATGAGTGATTTCAACCTACCTAATATAAATTAGAAAACAAAAACAATAAACACCAAAACCTTAAAAAAGCAGTAGAAAAAATAAAGCCAAAAAGAAAAATCTTACTCTGGAACAAATGCAACCTAATAAAACTACACCAAGCTGCATTAAACTTTCAACAAACATTCTTATCAGAAAAAGACATTAACCAACCAGTTAATGACCTCTGGAATTTCATTAAATACTATTTTAAAAACATTATAGAAAATCATATACCAACTAAATACACATCAAACTAGATAATATTATTAATCCTTGCTTGAGTAGAATCTGGGTGAAGACTGGGATTTTTAATTTTGGGATCTTTGGGCACTTCTATGTGTATCTAGCTCTAGAGTAGACTTATACTTAGTTGGGGAAAAGTAAAGGCAGTTGGTCATTGTGTTGGCCACATGACATCCCTGTTAACTGTGGGCCACAGAAACAGATAGATGACCTTTATATCATCTGCCCAATAGATCGCTAGGTCTGAAAGAGGAACTTTATTTTTTACTAGCCTCATGATAAGTAATAGTAGATAGTCTAGATCTAGATTCAATGATTTAAGTATTTCAAGTACAATAAAAATTGGAATGATTAAGAATCTAGATCTAGATTTAGTGTTGTAGCTAGGAATTTGCCATCATTTGGGAGGCCCGGTAGGCTTCACCTCTTTAGGGGTTCCTTCATTATGACATGAGATAATGGCGTAATATTAAATGTTTTGAAAAAAAAATTAGAACATGTACTCATTCTCCTCATCCCCCCCCCCCCCCCACACACACACACAATAGCTATGCCACTGTCTAGAATCTCCAGGTCTAATAATAGGTCATAATAGATGATTATTGATATCCATGAAAATAGATATCTATTTTAATATTATATTATAATTTATAATTATGATATATCTTAGTCTTAGTGTCATATAGACTGTATCTAGTTGATCATACTAATGACTAGATCTAGATTTTCTAGAGAATAGATTGTATTATTATTATTATTATTTTATTATACTTATAGATATATATCTAGATTTTACTTCTAGATATAATTTTATCAAATCTAGAATCTAAAAATCATAGAATGATAAATGAGATACAGATTAAACTAGTGTGTCAGTGTACACCAAACTAAACAAAAACATTAAAAACAGTTTTATCTAGATTTCTAGACTGAATATCTTATCTTATAGTACAAAAGTTACTTTAAAAAAATCTAGATCTAGTCATGCTGAATGTTAATCAGTCACCAAAACTCTGCTAAGTCTTTTGCTTTCCTGGCTGATTCAGGCAGCCCATTCCATTCTCTAATGGCACTAGGGAAAAAAGAGCTCAAATTTGTCCTAGTATATATGGAATAAGAAATGTGCTTCTTCACTGAAAAGTTGTTCTTACTCATACTGAGCTTATAATAATAAATATCAACTCACTCTGTCTTTCTGTCTGACCAAGATCTTTTTTACATTACCATTATTATGTCCTACTTCTCCTTCTCGGATCAAGTTGAAACTTTGCACAATTAATTATTGTCAATGACAACACCAATCAATTAGATGTAATTAATTATTATTATTTTTTTTTTAACAGATTAGAGTCAAGCCAGATAAATCAGGAGTTGTTACAGATGGGGTTAAGCATAGCATGAATCCTTTTGATGAGATTGCAGTAGAAGAGGCAGTCAGGCTGAAAGAGAAAAAGATAGTATCTGAAGTTATTGCAGTCTCCTGTGGGCCTCCTCAATGTCAGGTACCAGTACCGAAATGTCTCCATCTTAAAATCTAAAACATTAATTAACCATCAGATTTTACTATAAATGTAACTAGTTTAGTCAAACATACATGAAAAGGGAAATCATGATTTTGAATGTGAGTATTGACTAATTATTTCAATATCTAGCACCCAGAATTTGAAAAACAATTATTAATGTTACCAGGAAGTGTTAAGAACTGCAATGGCCATGGGGGCAGACAGGGCTATCCATATTGAGGTAGATGCTAAGACTTATGAAGAGAGTGTACAGCCGCTGCACGTGGCCAAAGTTCTGTCAAAAATTGCACAGGAAGAAAAAGCTGACATAGTTATGACTGGTAAACAGGTACTGGATCGAGATTATTTTAAACTAGTAGTGTTTCAAAATATTTCTTACTCCTATGTTTGGATTTATTTAAATCTGCTACATTTAATGTAGAAATATATTTCGATATGTAATTATCTTGTATGTTATTTTTTCCCAAGGCTATTGATGATGACGCTAATCAGACAGCTCAAATGGTAGCCTCATTGCTAAACTGGCCACAGGTAAAAAAAAATATGTTACTCAATAATTAAATTACTTTGTTCTGTTTTTACATGTGTAAGATGTTCCTTCAGAATTGAAGATTATTACGTTCTAGTCCAAAAATCGAGCATGATGACATGGGATGATGATGGCAGGGTTTGAACCAAGAGCTGACAGTCCAAAGTGCATACCACACAACTTGGCAGCCAAAATAAATTGATTTGCTTACAGGAGTTTTTTTTATTATATTTAAGTAGAAAATAAAGACCTTGCATTTCTCTGGCCCACGGTTAACAAGGGTGTCATTTGGCCAGCACAATGACCAACTACCTTTACTTTTTCACAACTAATGATATATACATAAATTAATATTCTGTAGTCCTTATGCATACACATTATATATAAAATGTAAAGTGAAAAGAAAAATAAAGAATGAATATGGTTATAACTGTTGTTTAAACTTTTTAAAAAGAAATTGTTTGTAAGTTCTAGATTTCCTTAATTTCAAAGGTTTAGTTTATAAAGTATTTATTAGTCTGAAGCAAATAGAGAAAGTCATTTTTTTACAATGACTTTGTACATTTACAAGTAAATAAAACCCTGTAGCTCTGTTTTATCACATCAAAATCAATGTCTTATGAAGACAAATCTAGCTTAAAATTGTTCCTTTTAATGTTGGTTCTTGTATTTCAAAAAGTTACCCTTTTCAGACCTTGTGACCTATAGAGCTGATTATGTAAAGGTCATCTGTTTCTGTGGCAAACGGTTAGCAAGGGTGTCATGTGGCCAGCAAAACGACCAACCTTCTTTACTTTCCCCAACTAATGTTAGGTACCTATTAGAGCTGGGTAGACTCAGAGGCACCCAAAGATCCCAAAATTAAAAATCCCAGTCTTCACCAGGATTCGAACCCAGAACCCCAACTTGGAAGCCAAGCGCTGTACCACTCAGCCACTGCACCTCTTTTGTATTACTAAGTGTATTTATATTTTTTTCCCCTTTGTTTTTCAATCTGTGTTGTTGTTTTGATACTTTAATAAATGCTTTAGTTTTACTGACTACTCTTTTATTGGATTTTATTTGCTGTCAAGGCCACATTTGCCAGTAAGCTGGAGAAGGTGGATGATGGGTTTAAAGTGACCAGAGAAATAGATGGTGGTTTGGAGAATATTAAAGTCAAGCTGCCAGCCGTTATATCAGCTGATTTGAGGCTGAATGAGCCTCGTTATGCTACTCTACCAAACATTATGGTAAGCTATAAAACTTTTAATTTTTGACCCAATTTCTGCTTTCCCATTCCCTAAGCAAAGAGGGGTAACTCTGAATAAAATAAAAAAAAACATTGTGAAAAAAAAAATCAAGATATAATATTAATAAATAAATAAACAACTTTTAATAAAATAGTGCTTTTTTTTGTAAAAAAAAAAAAAGTGCCAGTACACAGTGATTAGGTGCCAGTACTCAGTAGTTGATTGCCTAACTTTTAACTACTAAAAATTAATAATATACGTTAAAATATAAGAAAAGTAATAATTTGTTCAAAAAGGTGCTGGTACACCGTACTGGTGCATACCGTCACAAAAAAAGCACTGCCTTTAAGAATATGAAAAAAGTTGTAAAAAATACTCCTTTTCCCGGGTGGTGGCTTACATACTAGGGCTATGGGCCAGTTCGTTTGAAAAATTCTTTACCAAAAATAAAAAAAAGCGGTACACGTCCAGTTTTCACTAAAAAAAAAAGTCACCACACACTAGTTCTTGTTTTAAATGAGACATTATGATCTCTTCGTATAGGAAAGTTTTAAAAAACTGTTGCTAGCATCCCAAAGCATTATCTAGCTGTAGGACTTAACTGTAAAAGACGTGCTGATGAGCTATTGGGTTAAATAATTTTTATACTTTGTGTACATAATTTCTTTTTTTAACTTGACTAGTGAGATCAGGTTGTCTCAGGTCCCATTCAGAAAAAGCTTTGCTCAAATAATTGTTTCATTCTTGAAAGCTAGAAAATATTCTCCAATAACTGACTCATCATTTTTTTCTGGACTGGACAAGAATTATGTTTATTTATTTAAGTAATTTTTTAGCTGTCAAAATAGTCACCTGACAGAGAATTAGTTTGTGATAATAAGAAAACAAAACTTGTGTGTGTGTGTGTGTGTTAAGATCAAGTATTAATATTTCCTAGCTATAAATTGAACCCACTTTCTAAAGCTTAAAGCAGTCTGATGGCTTCTAAGTGAAACAGCTACATGCTTACAAAGAACTGTGTGATGTCATAAAGTGCTGTAGTCTTTAAATTTCTTATCTTTTATAAATTAAACACTTTCCTTCAAATAATTATATTCTATACATATCCACAGTTCAAGTTAGAGACAAACTTTATTAAGTTGGCTGATTTAGGCAACCTTTTCTATGCTCTAAAGGCACTAGGGAAGAAAGATATTGTGGATACATTTAGTGAATAGTTTAACTATTCCACACATTTATTTGAAAAAAGGTGTGGGTTTGAGTATTTTGTAGGCTTATGCTTGTCCAATGTGCTATGTTGTCAGTATTCCAGTTTACAATTTGATGTTCCAGTTTCCAACCCCACTCCCTCTTCAGAACTCCCAATTTCTTATGATAGTTGTCATTGGTTTTGACCTTTTTTTACTCGGGTATGAACATGTTTTTAACATGATAATAATAAAATTAAACAGCCAAAACTTGTGTTCTATTTTACATTTATTTAAAGTAATAACAAAACCATAACATATACCAGGTATGTCCTTAGTTTGTACCTTTAGTGTGAAAGACCCATTTTCCTTTTTGAAGTGTTCTTTTGACAGGGACCTTTTATTACTCTCATATTTCAGGAATCCTCTCACTGGCATCTCATTCACTAAAAGGCCTCTTTCCTTAACGTTGTGGCAGGCTTTGCCATCTTACGTGATCTAAAATTGCCCTTTTTTTTAAAGGCAATTATCCATATCCTCTTTGAATGCTCCATCCTAATCCCCCCTTAGTTAAACCCTACTACCACTAAAGCCCAACTAAGGAGAACAGCACACTATTTTTCCTTGGCACAGTCTGCAAAAGAGCTGACAGCTCAGCAGCAAAAAGCTGGCTAGAAGAAGAAGAAGAAAATGCAATTATAATCCTCATCATTAGGAAGAGGTTTTTATTTCTGAACTTGTTTTGTTTCATTCTGTCTCAAACCCTAAAGAAAGCCAAAAAGAAGCCACTGGTAAAGAAGACACTAGCAGACTTTGGTGTGGATTTGAAACCCAGGCAGAAAGTATTGAAAGTGGAAGAGCCACCCACCAGGCAAGCTGGCTCCAAGTTGGGAAGTGTTGAGGAGCTGGTTCAAAAACTGAGAGACGCTGGTCTCGTCCCATCTTGAGGTCAGCCATTGCTGTGTTACTTATATTTCTATTTGTTGAAAATTGTTTTGACCAAATATTATTATCAGATTAAAAAAAGAAAAAGAGGATTTGATAAGATTTTTTTTTTGGACACAGATCTTAAGCTATACCCTTAGCTTGGTGCTGTTTTTTTCAACAGTGCAGGACAATATAGATATTTGTTATATTTAACAGAATGTAATCATGTCTGATTAGTTTTTTTTTAGAGGGAAAGGGGAAGTTGGTTGAGCTCTTTAGTGTGTCTTTGACAACCCAGAGTCTAAATGTTAATGTAGGCTTGGATTTTTAAATTCAGATTTTAGAGCATCCCTCAAGTTGTTGTTTTTAAAAAAAAAGGGGGGGGGGTGTTAGCCTCATGACTGTCTAATTAGTCTTTGACTCAAAAGGAAAATAAACAAAATATTTGCTGATAGAATCTTCAAATATACTTTGCTTTTTAATTTTAATTGAATAATTGACATAACAACAAAATCATCAGAAATTCAACATAAATTATTCTTGGACAGTGTATGGAACATCCTTGTTCTTCCAATACCTCTTTCATTTTAAAATTATATCTGAAAAGATTTACTTTTTTTAAGCCCTTGAGAACAAAAAATACACAGCTATTATTATTAATGTTATTTTTTTTTACTTTTTTTTTCTGCTGAATTACAGAATTAGATGCAATATTCACTTTTAATAATCTGAAGATGTACCCTTGTGGGTTTTTTTTTGCATGTTGTATGCACATTCAAATAAACCCTTTTTAAAACAAGGCAAAAATGGCAGTACATGTATATCATAGTCTTCTCTTAAATGCCACACCATACAGAAAATCCAATTTTATTAGCATCTTCATCATGCTTCAGATAAGTTACTATGGCCCTCCAAAAGCATAATCTTCTAAAATTAAGTATTTTTATTTTATGAACATGCCTAGCCTATAAACTATTGTAAAAGTAATATTAATAAATATAGTTTGACATTTATAAGCAATATTGAATTATAATAAATAGCAATCTTAAAAGAAAAATAGACAGAGGCCCGAAGCAATAATTTTTCTTCCACTAAATCTCATAATGGTCTCATAGTCAATTTCACAGTCAGTTTGAGAACATCCTAAGTGTCATTTTGTGTGTTTAAAATGTGTGAATTAAACTGACCCTAAAGAGCAGTTGTGTAGCTTAAATTTTTTTTTTTTTTTTTTAAACAAATTGCACACATCGTATGCAATGAAGAAGGGTGAAGGTAATCAATCAACATTTTTACATGTCAACTTGTTGTTCTCTCCAGGTTAAACATCACTGTATTGTAAACCGTGTGTTGAAAGACTTTTTACCTGCTGGAGACTATCATAACTCTGTGTGATCAAAGAGTGCTGCCCAAGGGAGCCAATCAATTGTTTTGTGATATATTACATTGTTATATACCTTGAACTTGTTCTGCAAGAGTTAAGATTAAATATACAGTTTCTTATAGAGACAATATCTATAATTTCTTGTGTTCCTTTTTTATTGACTTGTTGTCTTTATATACCAGTATTTGTAGATTTACATTTTTTTTCTTCACATTTTTCAACCAGTTTGATGATCTCTTCTGCAGTCATGTCAAGTTAATACAAATGTGAATCCGGGCACTGAATTAATGGATGATATATGTTGCAGTTATAAAAGGCTTAATTGCTACCTACTCACTGAAGCTTCTATAATTAGTGCTTATATATTTATGTTGTACTGTTGAGAGATATACTATTAAAATAGAGCCATTATTTGTCTAATAAAAACTGGGGGCTGTTTGTGTTGGGTGTGTTAAAATGGTTGGTGAAAGGGATAGGTGGTGGTGTGTCTGTCATGTCATCATTGACTTCTGGTTGGTTAAATGAAGGGGAGGGTCAGAAACACACCAATCAAATATATTTAAAAAAAATTGGAAATTTGGATAGTTTAAAGGTTTCTTTGTCTAGTCCTTCGTTACTGTTTGGCTGAGTCAGGAAGTCTGTTGTTTGTGACCTGGTCAGGACTGTCCATTGTTTAGTTATGTTTAATTAAAAGTTTAGATATGTTGAATTACAAATGTTCTCTTCTTAAGAACTTGGTACCTAATGCTGTCTTTATTTATGAAACTTGTATACGTCAGTGTTGTGAAGTACAAAACAAAATAGCATCATTTTCTGCTCAGGACTACAAAAAACTTAATGATTCATCTCCCATTGTCTGTTCTTTGGCTTTTTCGCGAATCATTTTGTCTTCCGCCTGGTGCTGTATCCTGTAGGATACAGATATAAACGTCTTGCAGAGAGCTTGATAACCTCCCTTGTGCTTAGGTCATTCTACCGACAAAGAGATCATGTTTCCGCGGGACACGCGCGCGGACAGCAATGGCTAAATGAGCCTTCTTGGACGAGATAAAAGGAAAATGGGGGGGGGGGGGTACTCGAACTGGGAGCTCTTGCCTTGTAATTTATTTATTTTTAACGAACACAATGGTCGTAGTTTAGAGACCTCACACTCTCTCTCTCTCTCTCAGCACGTCACCTGAAACACCTGCCGTTACTGGACACGTGGTCCCCCACATCTTCCCCCCTTACTACTCTTTCTGAGCTTGACCTGCTCCACGATAGGATCACTTACCCCAAAGTGGTCATCTGTATGGTCATCGCCCGAAGTAGGGACCGCTAGTGGACAAAAAAAAAAGGGGGGGGGGAGAGAAAATACAATAGAGGGTTTTTCTTTCTTCCTTCAACCATCGGCATATTTTTAAAAAGCGAATTCAATCCCTCGTATCTTGTGGTTTAAATTCACAAGTGCACTTACAAATGATGTATTGTCAGACATGATCTAGCTAAAGGAAAAGAGCTTTGGTGTAAATGTTATTTAGTGATTTCATCAGTGGGTCTACTGCAACGTGAAAACATTCACAGGACAGAAAGATGAAACAATGTTTATGAACAGAGGTGCTCCTCTATATTCAAGGTTGTTTTTATAGAACGTGTTACTCAGAGCTCCTCTTTTTTTTTTCCTCTCTTTTGATAAAGTGTATTTACTGTTCCACTCACAGTTAGTGGACAAAAGACAGAAATAGACTCTCCACTGACTAAGAGAAGAGATTTTTTGTATGCTTCGTCTGAGAAAAAATCTTTATAATTCTCTTCGTCGCCCAACCATGCACGCAAGCCGACTCTCTCGCCTTTGATGAAAAAGTCATGGAAAGATAACTCTTTTACTTCTGCAAGTCGGACTAGAGTTACCCCACGTAACTTTCGCGGCGACAGAAAGCACGGCTCAGAGAAAAAGAAAGGGGGGGGGGGAGAGCAAGTAATCTTTCTCTTCACATTCTATATCTGATTACATTTATGTGTGTATTCTTTTACACGCGTCAATATCTGGTGTCATTAAAAAATGTTTTTTCCGTAGCTTTGTTTTGATTTCGCCCTTTCGTATTGCCCTTCGTTTCCTAACCATGGCCACCGCTTCACATATATTTCGTGGAGTCAACAGGTCTTTCAATGTAGTCAAATTTCCTGCATCAGGTAGCTGTTTATTTCTATCAGTCGCATATTTCTGGAAAATGTCCTCGACGAAATTGTTGCTGTCAAACTTCGCAAGATGACTGTAAGTTTTGTTTGCGAACATTGGGACATTTATGGCGACGTTGTTCTTGTTCTTACTCACGGAAGCAGTCATACTCTCTGCTCGACAATACGCTGCCTACAATTAATAAAGCACAAGGCCAAACGTTCACAAAGATATGCCTGTACATTCCAAAACCTTTTCAGTCATGGACAATTGTATGTTTCTCTCTCCAGAGTTCCTTCTTTTCATTCACTCACAGTCGTTTGCCCAAACCTATCCCATTTGGACAACTGTCTTTTAGGAAGTGTTCACCAGTCACTTAATAGCTGCGTATGCTACGCCGCGGGTCTACTACTTATACTGTATTAGTTGTACATTCTATGATTTACTTCTATGTTTTATTACTTAAATTGTAAGATTAGCTGCAGATCGTTGAACTCAATCTATTTCTACAAAGCTTCTATTTACTCACTCTGTCTGTCTGGTACACATTATTTCTCCCACACCCAATCTCGGATCAAGCTGAAATTTTGCACAATTATTTCTTTTACCTGACAACACAAGAATCAATAATTACAAAATAACCAATTAGTTAATTAACTATTGGCAATTAATTATTATGTTTTGTTATCTTGAATAAGGGAAAGAGATCGTATTTGAACGATGTGGTGGTAAAAGTTAAATTAATTCCCTTGAGTAATCTTGAGACATTTCTTGTGAACATTTTTTTAAGCATTTAAAAAACGATCCTGTTAACATTTTCAGTAAGATACCCCCTCTTCCCTCCCCCTTTCACATCTGGTCCAGACAAGTGATAAGATCATAGCGCCTTGAGAAAGGTAAAAGGTAAACAATAACAAATTATTTCTATCGCACAGATTTATATGTCTAGGTCAATCATGCATATGACTGATTCAAACTAATACATACAATTACATTTAATATCAACTTTTTTTTTGTGAAAGTATTTTTTAAAATGTTTTTCTTGATGATAGTTTCCCCTGATTTTAGCAGACGACTCAGAGGAAGGACATGCATGCAGAAACAGGGAGCACGTAGCTCTAGATGGCTGCTTAGTGATGAACACACTCGTCGTGCGTATTTTCGTTCGTTGTAGCTGGGCTTAAGGTCAAAGGTTAATTGCCAGCCTGGGGTCGCACAAAGCCACATTCGACCGTAAACATACTGGACAGCAGGATGTCAGAGCAGGTGACCAGCGCCCACCGATGAGGCCCGTGCCGCCACCCCATTCGCTACAACAACGCTATTTTGGTCTTGTACGCTTTCTTTCTCCTGGCCACATCCTTTTTTTTTTTTCAATCACTTCTCGTCCACTTTTCTTTATCCACAATCCACTTCTTGGTTCTCCTCGACCCCACCGGTCCAGCTGTCTACTTGTGGCCGTCCTTTTTTTTCAGGGATACCTCACACCAGGGGCGGAAACCTCGCTGACGGAGGCTGATTGTTTAGGTGACACTTCCAGCGAAAGATGGCGCCAACGATTGTTGAAAGGCGAAACAAAGCAAACACGACAGTAACAAAGACTCAACGGAAGAAGCAGAGATCCATCCCACAATCCTCCACTTTAACAACTATTCATACTTCGTTTGCTAATACTAGATCCATTTTTAGAATGTTTGTATAGTTATTATTTCATGTGCCTTTTTATTTCGTGAAATACAGTTATCGTTTTTAGAGACCACACAAAGGGAGAAAATCCACTATTTATATATGTCTGTCAAAAGCCGTGACATTTAGGCCTATAAATATTGCAAATAAAATATTATCTTTTGATAAAAGCAACACCATTAATATATATATATATATATATATATATATATATATATATATATATATATATATTATATATATATATATATATAAATAAAGTTCCCATTTCAGACCTTGTGATCTATATGGTGCTCTGTTTCTGTGGCATACGTTTGACGAAGGTGTCATGTGGCCAGCACTTTTCCGAAATTCAGGTACCCATTAGAGCTGGGAGAACTCAGGCGCCCTAAGTAAAGTAAAGTAAAGTTCCCCTTTAAGACCTTGTGGTCTATAGGGCAGATGATGTAAAGGTCATTTGTTTCTGTGGCCTACGGTTAACTAGACCGGACGAGCCCCCATGTGACCTACAAATAGAATAGGTCATAAGACCAGTGACCTGTACTGCACCGGCAAGTTAGTCCAGCGGTACTTTGTGGTCCCAATTATATTATCTAGGCTAATAACTATAGCCTCTAGATGTATAAAACTACTGAGACAGACAAGTAATAATTCTGAGTTTTCAGTTGCAACAAAAAAAAGGAGTTTTATTTAAAAACAAAAGAAAAAGATCATGAAAAAATATAAATGGCAATAAAGGCTCACAAAAGAAAATGACATAATGAAACAAAGCAAAGTAGCAAGACAGTTTCCGGTCAATATAATGAAAGGACCACCATCACAGAGGCACAATAATGTCTTATGCCGAATAATAATATAATAATATCATACATGCATCAACAATGAAATGACGTCCTTCATGAGACATTTTATGTCAAAAACCAAAGCGATGGTTTAAATTAGTTTACAATAATATCATACATGCATCAACAATGAAATGATGTTATTCATGAGACACACTACTGTCTCGTATCTA
The DNA here is from genome assembly GCA_036873155.1 of Biomphalaria sudanica. Taxonomy (NCBI): domain Eukaryota; kingdom Metazoa; phylum Mollusca; class Gastropoda; family Planorbidae; genus Biomphalaria; species Biomphalaria sudanica. The sequence goes on from JAZGLO010006697.1 coordinate 1,407,122, forward strand.
AACAAAAGATGTCTTTAAAAAAAAGACATACAGAAGAGGATAAGAGACTAAGTAGACCTATATCATTTACATAAATCAACTAACAAATCGATAAAGTCTACTTATCTCATTATTGAAATACTCTTCCCACAACAGTGGCACACTCCTCTTGAGTAAACACAACAATAGTACAACACAAGTATTAGTCAAACATTATATACATTTAGTTCAAGCTACACTGGTCAGTTGAAAGACTCAAGAGAGAGTGGCAATTGTAAACAGTTGACAGGGACTTAAATCAAGTAATAAAGGGGGCTAACTCTAAAAAAAATTAAAGGTAGCCACCCTTATTGTCCCTCTTGTCACAGGTGTCATGTGGCCAGAACAAAGACCAACCGCCTTTACTTTTTCCCCAACTAATGTCAGGTAGCCATTAGAGCTGGGTGGACTCAGAGGCGCCCGAAGATCCCCAAATTAAAAATTCCAGGATTCTAACCCCGTCCACAGTTCGGAAGCTAAGCGCTTTACCGCTCAGCCACCGCGCCTCCAGAGGCGCCATAAGAATCCCGAAATAAAAAATACCAGTCTACACCAGGATTCGATTCCGGGACCCTCCGCGCCTCGTCAGACCATTAAAGAACTAGATTTAGAGACGCTAAAGAAAGCAGAAATAATCCACAAAACACTGAACCATAACTTTGAAATACAAAAAATGCACATATGAATGTGTATGTGTTTAATAAATGTTCCCTTTTTATGACACTAGCTCCAGCTGGAATAACCTGCCCAGTGTGCAGCCGAACATTCCGGGCTCACATAGGTCTCACTAACCACACGAGGAGGCATAAAACCCCAGTGCAAAGCCCTCAGCCCCCTGGATGACAAAAGTGGTCATCATCGAACCACGATGGACGAACTGTATAGACTGTTTTATTTCATAAAATTGTACATGGAAATATGTGCTGTGTTATGTAGGCCTATAGATTATTTAACTCTTTCTCTCCGTAATTATTTTCCACGTTCCGATGGAATTATTCATTTTGCTCATTTGTGTTTCACTACCCTGTTACGATTAAACTTCAATAACTTTTTTGAATGAAGATCAGGAAATGTTATATTAAATATAGAATTATAGAAGAATGTATGCTCTTTTTATATAACACTTTATAACCAAATATTAATTTAACTTAAAGGGGTCAAATCAACGTTGCCAGTTAGGAGTGAAAGAGTTAAATAGACGTTTGCAGTTTTATTTGAATTCTGCTTTAATAGGCCCTAATACAAATGCCAGGGGTCGAAATTTGTTAGAAGGAACACAAATTCATATAGTCCCTCTGACATAGTAAACTGAGGAATTGTCTGGTCCTTTTAACAGAGTAAACTGAGGAATTGTCTGGTCCCTTTAACAGAGTAAACTGAGGAATTCTCTGGTGGTGTGGAGGTCTTGGGCGACCCCAGGGAAATGGTCATTTGACCCCAAAAAGGTGTTGCAACACGCACTACATTTATGTTTCATTTAGACGATTTCATTTCGTTAGTGTTGGAAATTTTTAATGTTACCAATTTAAGCTTTTAGTTATTAAAAAAATTATGAAAATTTTAAAGTTTTGAAAGAACTTATTGGCCTTAAGTCACTCTAAAAAAAATACCAGATGGTCAGACATATTTCAGGTAGCAAATTCATGTTTAGAAAATCCTCAATCAAATAAAATTAACTAAAGTATACTAAACAATCAATGACTGGTAGAGTTACTGGAACTGTAATCTTGCTGAAGAGCATGTTAAATTGTCCACTTATGAGATATCAATGCTTTATACTCAAAGATCTTTTATTGCAAGAAAGGTCTGAAACTGGTACAATTTTAAGTGGCGCATCTGAATAAGAAGTGAAAATTAATTGGCGCAGGGATGCAAAAGGTTGCCCCCCTCCTCTAATTTATTGTTATAAAATGTTAGTTGTAGTTTGTCTCATAGGCTACCTTTAAGCTACCAGGTAGACGCTCTGTCTAGCAACATCAATTACATTCGAAAACCTAAACCAAATAAAAAAAAAAGTGTAGCAGAAGAAAATTAAGGCAGAAAATATCGCTTGCCTTCAAACCTGTCTCTCACCGAGATCATCTCCCTTGTTTTATTTGGCGCGCCAGATCTGGTTTTTTGGCACAAGGCGTTCGCACGGTGAGGGCCGGTGTCGTGTTTTTATGACTGAACCACGGGACGAATTTGTCCTGGTCCCATGATAGACGACGCCAATAGAACTATACTTTTTCCCCCCTTCTGCAGATAAGGTGGGAGGGAATGGGTACATAATGTGTATGCGTGGAAAAAATAAACCAAAAAACAAGCCAGGTCTTTGACGTGAATGATTCCGTCCCCTTAATCCTGATTCACGAGGACGCGTCGCGTGCTGTGTTGTGTGTATTCTAAAGGGGGCGGCCCTAGCCGTAACGGTGTTCAGCTAGGTATCGTTTACCCCTGTAAACATTTGGAGACACAATTTTCTGTCATGATTTGACCGTTAGTGTGTGCAATATTCAGACACAACAATTATACATGGATTATAAGCTGTGGATGAGAGGGATAAATAACACACGAGCTATCCTATAGCAGGTAGGAATCGTAATATTTGTTTTTTCTTTACTCAAGTCTAGAAATCTAGACTAGAGTTATATATAGTTATATATAGACCTAGAGATCTTGATCTACATCTCTGATGATCTAGATAAGATTGACAAGAGCTATCATCTAGATTGCTTCAAAATCAAATTAATTATTTTATTAGAAATCTAATAGAATTAGATAATAGACTCTAGATCTAGATGAGTAGATCTATATATTATTTAGATCTAGATCTAGTTTCGAGATGATACTAGACTCTACAAGACTCTAGATCTATTTACAGTTCTATAAATATATACTTTTATAGTCAATATAGATCTAGATCTATACTTTAATTACTAGATTTAGGTTTATAGACACTATATGATGCCAATAGACTAGTCTAAGATAATAAGTATGCTTTTTTTAGGCTAGAATAGTAAATCGTGATCTAGAGTTTAGTTTTTTTGTAAGTTTTTTTTCAATCTGTGCTTTTCAAATGTTTAAATATGTTATGTACAACAATCTATTCTATATAGATCTAGAGGTAGATGTATTTGTTTGTAAATGTTTAGGATGTTCCTTCAGAGTTGAAGATAGTTTACTTCCTAGTCCTAACCTCCCGCAGGACGACGAGGGATGGGAGCGGGCAGGATTTGAACCCTCGACCATCGATAAATCCGAACGACAGTCCAGCGCGCAAACCGCACGACCAGGCAGTAGTATAGGCCTATCTAGAAATATTACTTATTAGGTAAAATGTATTTTACGACTTTAGATCTAGGTCTATATCTTAATGAGAGTTGATATAGATCTACTATATATTTAAGACAGACTAGGTCTAAATAGGGACCTATGGAGATAATGCACTAATCGTTAGACACATTTTCTTATCGATAGTACAAATTATTTATTTCTAGATCTGGACAAAAGATTTGAAAAGACAAAATTGTTTTTTGTTCGTAATGATGATTTAACCTTTAAGGCCTAGCATTATTATAATGATTATAACATAATAATAGACTTTTGTATTTGGTGGATGAATTTCCATCCTAGATTTAATAAAGTTGCATGCAGTTTACTCTGTCTATGCTTGTGTGTGTGTGTGTGTGTACAAACTAGATCTATATGATTATTTATATTTCCAACGGTTTACTAGATCTATGCAAAAATCGGTTAACATTTTTGATCCATTAAAGTAGTTATATTTATAAATTGGGTCAATGCAAGCACCCCGTAACAATATTTCACAAAACAAAACAAAACGTGTTTAATTGAAACAAAACGCAAACGCCTGAATTTTTTTTTTTGAAACTATTATTGGTTATGGTTTTTCTAGTGTATACTTTTTAAATATTGGCTTTTAGAATAATGAATTGAATTTTAACTGAATTTGGTGATCCCATGATGCCGGACAACCTGTTTATGGTAAGTAAATTGCCATTCTAGATCTTGTAATCTGATGCTGATTATGCTGTTGTGTATATGAAATGCTGTTGAACTAGACTGTTGTGTATTTGAAAAGCTGTTGAACTAGACTGTTGTGTATATGAAATGTAGTTGAACTAGGCTGTTGTGTATCTAAATGCTGGTGGACCAGGCCGTTGTGTATTTGAAATGCTGTTGAATTACGCTGTTCTGTATATGAAATGCTGTTGGACTAATCTGTTGTATACAGATAAATGGACATGATATAAACGCAGTGGACAGATTCACATATCTTGGCAGCACACTCTCCAGAAACGGAAAGATCGATAATGAAATCGACCTGCGTATCGCCAAGGCCAGTGCATCCTATGGCAGACTGTCTAAAAACGCCTGGAACAGACGAGGTATCCCCACAAATACAAAGCTAGGGATCTTTCGAGCTGTCATCCTCCCTACGTTGCTCTATGCCTCAGAAACGTGGACAGTGTACAGAAAACATGCAAAGAAACTGTACCACTTCCACATGACAGGCCTAAGAAAAATACTGAATATCAAATGGCAGGACAAAATACCAGATACTGAAGTCCTTCAAAGAGCGTGTCTGCAAAGCAACAACACAATCCTGAAGCAGTCTCAGCTGCGATGGGCAGGACACGTCTGCAGAACGGAAGACCGCCGCATCCCTAAACGACTCTTGTACGGCCTACTAAGAGAAGGAAAGCGCTCGCAAGGTGATCAAAGAAAGCGCTTCAGGGACACCCTCAAAGCTTCTCTGAAGGCGTTCAGCATAGACCCAGCCACCTTGGAGACAGAGGCACATGACAGAGCATCATGGCGTCGCGCTGTGAAAACTGGCACACAAGTTGCTGAGGAAAAGAGAACAACGCTGGCAAAGAAATGCTGTTGAACTAGGCTGTTGTGTATTTGAAATGCTGTTGAACTAGGATGTTTTGTATTTGAAATGCTGTTTAACTAGGATGTTTTGTATTTGAAATGATGTTTAACTAGGCTGTTGTGTATTTGAAATGCTGTTGTGTATTTGAAATGCTGTTGTGTATTTGTAATGCTGTTGTGTATTTGAAATGCTGTTTAACTAGGCTGTTGTGTATTTGTAATGCTGTTGTGTATTTGTAATGCTGTTGTGTATTTGAAATGCTGTTGGAGAACTAGATGATTGTGTATTTGAAAAGCTGTTAAAACTTATCTCCAATGTTTTGCCATGTATGAAGCCCGTGGATAATCGACATTTATTCACGTAATAGTCTCCCCCCTACGAGTTATCTTTCCTTTAGAATTGAGCAAATTCGCTTGCATTCTTTTGTCTGCACTGTGGGTGTGTGTGTGTGTGTGTTTGTGCGCGTAATACTTGTATATGTTGCACCTGTAAGAGGTGGTAATGGAAAGTGTGTGTTTGTGTGTGTGTGTGTCGTCATATTACTATGTCTGTGGTGTGTGTATGCGTGTGCGTGTCAACCTGAAGCACGCCAGGGGAGACTATAAATTAACACCCATTATCTGGCTTCGATTGATATATACGTAAGTGACACGAGCTCTCCTCTTTAAAAAAACGTGTTATTCCAGTGTAAAGGTCTATGTACAATGTTGTTCACGGGTCGAGGTTCCAAATAGATCTAGATCTCTCAACCTTTTATTTTTAGGCTCACTTGACTAGATAATATTGTAAAGATAGAGTTGACTAGATAATATTGTAAAGATAGAGTTGACTAGATAATATTGTAAAGATAGAAGACCAACAAATAACAAAGCCACAGACCTATTGAATATAGGTATGGGTATAGATCTGGGTCTGTGTACAGACTCCTATTGTAGTTCTACTGTTACACATTTTCTTTCTTCTTCATTGAAGAGCGTTAAAGTCGTAAAACCGGAAACACTCGTGAAAGGTAAATATTGTTATAGCACACATTGAGTGTCGAGGCAGAAGGATATCCCTCCCGCCCCTCTTAGAGAGTTATGTCAGCTTGTCAATTTCCTTTTTTGTTAAAAATCGATATAGACTTGTCGCTGACAGCAGCACCTTGTGGGGTGGGTGGGAAATCGCTGACCAATCACTTGACCACTTCACTGGAATGAAATTCTTTTGGATGTTTCACAGCTGACACTGTTGAAAAACTACAGGTACTATTTTTTTTGGTCAAATAATTAAAAACTAAGGATTTGTTTTTTTTTTTTTTTTTATACAAAGCTTATACTTATATCAACTCTGTCTGTTTGTCTGTCTGTCTCTGTGTCTGTCTGGCCAAAAGTTTGCAGACGTTATTTCTCCGACACCCCATGTTGGATTAAGCTGAACAATTTCACAATTATTTCATTTACCTGACAACTCAAGAATCAATTTTAAAAAGTTTTACCATTAATTCATTAACAATAAATTAAGCTAGTGTCGGATTTTCCTATAGTTTACACAATCTATAGCTTGGGGGGCCCCAACATATATTGAGTTCTGACATACAACATCCCCCTAACTCAAATAGCTTCAAGTCTAAATATGGCTATGCATAGAACAGTGGCACTGTTGTAGTTTGTGTTGAGACCCACTGTTCTTGAGTATGGTCTCCTGCCAAGATGACCCCTGTGTCCCATAAGCCCATCTTCGTTACTCCAAAAACTGTTCTTCTAAGTCAGTATAAGATCATATCCAGCCTTAGAAACATAAAAACAACAACTGCGTTTTGTTGGTTTTGGTTCTTTTAATGTGATGATTCATTCTCGCGCTCCTTGTTTTTATCATTAAGTTGCTGTCGTCAGGAGGATGATGAAAAATTTACTTCCGGTTTTCATCTTTTATCACCAAGTTGATACGTCAATAACTCTTAGCTTCTGACTGAGATAACAGTTTATCGGGAGAAACGAAAACAGTTTAGATTTTAAAAAAAATTGCAATGGAATAAAAAAAAAATTATATGCTCGCGATGAATAGTTGTCACTTCATTGTCGCCTTGACATTGTCCGGTATTTTGATGAAAGCAGCATAAACAAACAAAAAAAAAAGGTAAACGACAGCGACTTTAATAAAACAAAGCAACTAACAATGTCTTGTCTGATCTGTGGGATATGTCATACCTTATTGGAATGACATGGTGTGGAAAGGGGGGCAGCAAGGGGTAAGAGCGGCCTCCTGCTCCACCACTAGACTCGTTAAAAATAAATAAAAAAATTACTTGAAACATGCGCAGCTCCTAATTCGTGTTTATCATAAAATGTCAGAAGTCCCTCAAGTTCTTTCAGATTTCAAACTTCAAGTCAGCTTTTTTTTAAAGCTCTTAAACAAGTGCAGTGAAAAAAACAAAACAAAAACTTCTACAAATTAGAAACAAAAGATAATGGAAATCTTTTATCTTCAGATGTTAATTCATTAAATTTTTTTTTTTGGCTCTCTGGACTAAACTCTTGGTATTCGGTACACTCTAAATAATGCAGAATGCCCCTTCCGCCACTCCCCTCTCTTTATGTGGCTTTTACTTGCGCCCTCTCCTCTGTCTTCTGTCACACTCTGAAACTCCAAATGTCATATTGGAGTCTATATTATCATCTAGGTTAAATTAGATGCAAGTCATTGTGCGAAAATACGTGGAAATAACGGCGATTCCCTTGCGAAATCAATAATTATAGTAGGCCTCAACACTGACCTGCAACGTCACAACATGTGGGCGGTTTAGAACAATAGCTCGTTGCCACATTGTATAGATATGTGACGTGGTAACGAACTATTGGTCTAAACTGCCTACAGGTTCTGACGTCGCAGGCCAGTGTTCACTGCTTCTAAAACGCTTGGTCTCGTTCTGCGCCCTTAATTTATGAAGGGCATCCACTCGTACTTCCGGTTTACTTTGTGCTGTTTCAAATTTGACTGACCTATCAATACTTTCTAACCAAAAGTAGCTTGAGTTTCTCCACGCATAATCAATGAGATACGGTAAGCCCTCCACTCGCGTGACCTGACATAACGTTTGCGTGCTGTTTGTTGAATGTTCGGTGCTAATAGACTGGAGTGTGACAAATCGAATAATTCTGTATGAAAAAAAAAAGATATTCCTGTGTATGTACTGCCTTCCTATAAGTAGTAGTGTCATTACACCCAATGCTTCTTAATTTATAATTAATGGCTATCTTTCACATGGCTCCTCTGGGCCCATTTAGACATAGGCCTGGAAGAAATGAACTCCCTTCTCACATGTTTTGTTTATAGCAAGCAGATCAACTTGAACAGCTTTCTATTGCATAGGGTTTATTGCGAAATATTTGTGCCACCCCCAGCCGCTCTCCACGACATAGCTCCAACTACGAAGGCCTATAGGGTCGGAACAAAATGCCCCTTACAGTCTAAGTAGACTTTCGGTGTTGCGTGCAAGGTATTGTATAAGCGCTTTTTAATTTAAGTAGAAACATTAATAATGACGCGCTTTTGCATTTGTGACGCGAGAGGAAGTCAGGTCTCTTAATACTCTGCGACTTGCAAGCTGGGAATGGGGCTCGCGACATGCAAGCTGGGAATGGGGCTCGCGACATGCAAGCTGAGAATAGGGCTCGCGACATGCAAGCTGGGAATGGGGCTCGCGACATGCAAGCTGGGAATAGGGCTCGCGACATGCAAGCTGGGAATGGGGCTCGCGACATGCAAGCTAAGAATAGGGTTCGCGACATGCAAGCCGGGAATGGTTCAAGACGTGAATTCAAGTGTTGTTTCTTTTAATTTTCTTAAACGCTGTTCACGCGTAACCGCTTAGCCAAATAAGATAAAATTCTGTTTTTACATAGCTTATATCATCTCATCTCTGTCTGTTTGTTTGTCTGTCTGTCTGGTAAAAATATGTACACGTTATTTCTACGACACCCATTCTCGGATAAAGTGGAAACTTCGCATAACTATTCATTGACATAGACAAGACATGAATCAATAAAAAAAAGTAACCAATTAGACAATTAATTACTGGTAATTAATTTTTTTGGTTTAATAGCAATAAGGGAAACTAATACTTCAGTATTCAAAGATATTGCTAAATCTCTTGGGTGTAGTCCCCTTAAATCATTATTTCTCCCTTGTTAAACTCCTATCATTTTTTTGCACCCCTTAGCGCTTTCCACTAGTGCCGCCACAGCTTTAGTAAGGACATTGTGTGCCAGATCTCACACTCGTCTGACATCAGCCACCACGAACACCACAGCCCTAAGTTTCTGCACACAGCAAGACGCACGCTCCGAATTTAGCAGCCGCCTGAGACTGTAACGAAACTCTGCTACCAGGCATCAGTTTCCAAATTTCAACACCTAAAACACAGGATGACCGTATGGTACCTAAGGGCACAGTAATACGACACGCTACATGAGCTTACAGCGTTTGGTAAAAGTCTAGAGCAGGGGTTCTCAACCCCTCTAGGGGTCGAATGATTATTTGTCAGGGGTCGCCTAAGACCTTCAGAAATGTGGATTTTTGGTCTATTTATCATCGGAATTTTTTTGGGGCCGTTTTTAACTAGCAAAATTGTACCATAGTTGGTATACAATTTCATTTCTGATAAACAAAACATAAGAACATTAAAGAGATTCGCAATCAATTTATAATGTATGAAACGACCGTCAAAAAAAAATTTAATAAAATAAAAAAATGAGGGTGACATATTTATGAAGACGGATAATCTGTTTGTGGATACAGATGGCATTTTGAGTTAGTGAGTGTAACATCATTGGTTGAAGGTAGACGTTTTTTTTTTTTTGCATTGATAGTTACCTCTTTGTAATGAGTTTGTTGCGTCTAGCGTGTTCTTCTAGTTCAGAATGTGACAAGGTTGTCGAGAGGGAAAGTTCTAAAAGGTTTTTTTTTTTTTTTTTAGAAGTTTGTTTTTTTAATCAGAAAATAGCCGACCTGGTAGTCATCTTCGTCACCTTAAATAATTACATTTTTCAATACAAGGCTCAAATGAATTACATGTCGATCGAAATACACGCAGGTTGCATAACAGATATAGACATTACTAAAACGATTTTATAAAAAAAAATATTTATAAAACATTACGGTTTGGGGTCGCTGCCTAGTGGGAAATTGTATTAGGGGGTCGCGCACTAAAAATGTTGAGAACCGCTGGTCTAGAGCAACCTTCAGTATTTGGTGAAACTGGACCCAAACCTTACACCGTAACGCAGTTTAAACAGGATAGTATTTTTTACGCTTTTCTCATGGAACACTACTTCAGAAAGAGTAACTGGCCTTGGGGACAAAAAAAGCTTTACTAAAAATTAGCATTATCTCCCTTCGCCTCTTGAGGAAGCTTTTCTTCAAAGGGACACAAATCCGATGAGCTTTCAAGAGAAGATAATGAGTAAAAGAAGAGAATTTCTTTTAGCCAGAATTGGACCACCACTTCCTCTTCCTGTGTAAAAAGAAAAAATGAAAAATAGGCTACGTTATTGGCTAGTAAACATGCAAGCCATATGGTTTGACTATTAGATAGATACAGATTTACTGCTGCAGGGGTAAACGACTGTATAGAAAATACGAAAAACATGCATATATGTAACAACATCGGACAGATAAGTTAGCCTGCGAATATTTTATGTGAACATTCCGGATACCATCGTTGAAGCTGATGAAGGCCTCGTGGCCCAAACGTCCTTTGTTTTATTTGGTCCGGCAGGGTTACATATATGCATGTTTTTCGTATTTTCTATTAGATAAATAGTAGGTCCTTGTTGTGGTTCTGCTTTCTAAGTAAAATCCTTATTTGAACATAGTAATACTATTTAGTTATATTAGCTCTGATTAGAACGGTTAATACCTGAAGACTGGGATTTTCAATTTCGGGATGTTTTGGGCGCCCCCGAGTACACCCAACCCTAATGGGTACCTGGCATTTGTTTGGGGAAAAGTTGAGGCGGTTGGCCCTTGTGCTGCTCACCGTCATCATTGTTAACAGTTGGGTTTCAGAAACATATGACGCTTAGATCTCAAGGTCTGATATCAGCTTATATCAGCTCTTGTCTTTCTGGTACGTTTCGTGTACACGTTATTTGTCCCATTTTCCATTCTTGGAACAAGTTGACACTTTGCACAATTATTCATTGTTCCCAACAAAAACACGAGCCAATAAAAAAATTAACAAACTAGTGAACTAATTATTTAGCTTGTTATGCAAAAAAAAGAAAATAAATGCTACTTAATGAGATGTGTCTGTATATGTGGAGTTATTTCTCTTGTTAGGTTTCGTACACGTTTTTCTCACATTCTCGGATCAAGTTGAAACTTCGCTTAATCATTCATAGTCTATGGCAATACCAAAGTCAATATAAGAAAAATTAACCAATAAGTTAATCAGTTATTGTTAATCAATTAAATCTAGCGTTATATAGAAAAAGGGAATTCCTTGTAGTGCGTGAAAATTGAGTTGTTTAAAAAATTTTCTGTTTGCTTTTTAAAAAAAAAAAGAAAAGATATTGTAGAAACATGTATAGTTGAATTATTTCATTATTTTTGTTTTGTTTTTGTTTTGGCGAGTCATGGGTGTAGAGGGTGAGGTTTCTCGGACTAGCCAGTGTGTCATGTTGACTTGATAGTATGCCAGGTCACAAGTTTTAGTCCAGCTGTTCCCCCCTCTCCCCCCATAGGGTCTCTACTTCCCCTACCGTCTGGTTTCTACTCCTGAGTCAAAGCAAACAACTTAACGACAAAAAGAAGAAAAAAAAAACCGCATAAAATCTAGAGGGTCATAAAATAGCACTTACCTTCCAATACAGTGTTCTCTCTCTCTCTCTCTGTGTGTGTGTGTGTGTGTGTGTGTGTGTGTGTGTGTCTGTCTCTTTCTCTCTTAACAAAGAAGCTTGTCAGAGATTGGAACATTTGTTTAAATACACACACACACACACACTCAAGGTCATCGGGGTCATATCTATATATATAATTCTCTTCTTCGTTCAAGAGTTTGGACGAGAAGAAGAAGTAAAGGAAAGATCACTCTTTTATTTCTGCGGATAGAGTTATCCCACGAACTTTACGAGCCTTGCGTGTAGCGAAGTCATACAGTATATCATAAATAATTCAATAAAGATCCAAAGCTATGAAATATAGATCAAGGATGTAGCTCTATTGGTTTCAAGAGTTGTGCTGACAATTTCTAGACGCTGATTTCCATGTTCTTCTTATTGCCTTATCATTATTTATCATTTTTCAGTCTGTGACTTTATACAGAAAATCGTGTTCTAAACAGGTTATAATTAATTCTCATTTTTTTTTTAAATCTTAAAACTTTGATTATAATTGAGATTAATTTATACCCTAGTAATAAAACAACAAAACAAAGAATAAACATAAATTTTCGAATCGTGAAAAACGTGATTCATCTTTTTAACTTTCTCTCCTTCATTATTTACCACATTCTGATGGAATCAACGCTGGTAACGTCGGTTAGGAGAGAAAGAGTTAAATATGAATTTATAATAAAAAGAAAAGAGTAGCAAATGACGTATTGAGGGTTTTCACACTTTATCAAACTTAATCAACAGTTATCTGCTCTTTCTTTACATTTTGATTTAAATAGAGTAAGGGGGGGGGGGGAAGACAAAGCGATCGGAAGAAATGAAGTGGCGGGCGATTTTATGAAAATAAACTGAAAAGTGGAATATCGGGAGAGGAGTTCAAATAAACAGACAAAATACGCAAATGTCAAAGACGCTATATATAAGGGTCACTGCCATTTTAATAAATCACTAATTACTTTATGCTTTAAGCGAAAGAGCTAAGAAATTTGATTCTACAGTGCTGAAAAGTGTATCTCATCCTAGATATTACAGATGTTACTTTAAAAAGAGGAGATAATTACGCCCTTTGCATTTCATGTGTCAGTCTAGTCATGCGAGTTTCCAATGAAATCCTTTCTATTCCTAAGATTTATACCTACATTAAAGACTGCCAACTTTTATTGCATCATGCCAACGTAAACCGAATGAATTATTTTCTTTTCCTAAGATGTTGTGACGATTGGCCGAAGGATTGTATTAATAAGTTGACGAATTCATATGAAATGAAGAAAGAAACATCTCTCTGTATTTTCTTCAAACTTCTTTAATAACTTCTTCAACTTTCACATCAAATTAACTTCTTAATTCAATAACAACTTGACTTGATACTTCATAAATAAAACTTAATGATACATAAAACTTCACTTAATATAACTTCAACTTCAACTACTAAAACTTTACTTAATGGACCCGCTAATATCATAAAACTTATTACTGAGCGAGAACTAACGCTCTACGAGAACTACTACTATGCGAGGACCCCGTCTGACTCACTTTCCCTTAATTTATACTTTCTTTGATCGTACATTCCAGAATCCTGGAACCTTCTCCGATAATTATTTTAGTAACTTTGACCTTCTAGAAGCTGACGTGTGCTATTTTTTTCCCTTAACCTCTTTCTTCGATTGGATATCTAAAATTAACTTGTTTACGCTGGACACCTGCACTGGTTGACCTCAAGGTTCTAGAAACTGGTCGAAATAGGTCACAGACTCGACTCGTGACAGATGTGTACATACATCAAAGTCATCTGTGATCTTTCATTTCGAATCACTTCCTCTCTCCTCACACCTACAAAATGTCTGCTCCTTTATCTGTTTCTGTTTTTGCTTACCTAAGAGCGGACTTGTAGGGGCTGCCTCTGTGTTTGTGGGAAAACACAAACTCTCTCAGCAATCGTGTTTCCTTACATTTATATGTAGCTTATATGTATCGGCACTGCTATTCCTTTGGATACATCAGCTGCGTGGAGAGGGGGTAACTGATGTGTAGGCGACATCATTTTGACAACAGCTAATTCCCAGGCATTCATCTCATTTCAATGAGATGCTCCATAGTCGCTTCGCGAAGTCATATATGATTTGTTATTACTAATTAGCTTTCCTTTATTCCTTATACCATGATGATGAGGTCCTTATTTTACATGTAGATTGTATGTCAGTAATTTGTACCGTGGCATTTTTTAAATATTGCCTTTAGAGTAGCTCTTGAAACTCTAGGTCAGTGGAAGTCCCCTTCACCGGCATGAATAAAAGAAATTTTTCTGTCCGAAAAGATTCTATGCAAATTCGTTACACCTGTTTTTTTTTATCCCCTGGATATATTATCATAAGACATTCGGTCTAAAAACGAGGCCAGATGCCAAACACCCAGTGGAGACCCTCTCAATTTTTCTTCTCTGTACCACATCTGTCGTGAGGGAAAAAAACTGCCTTGAGGAACGGAATGTAGATTCTAGTGTCATTAAACATTTGGACCGCTCATTATTTATGTATTTATTTATTATTTTAATGAAATAGACGCTTGAGTCTTAAGTTCATGATTGTTAATCTCTTGGGGCGCACAAAGTCTTTAACATCTCAGCTAGAGATTTCCCTTGAGGTCCAAATGCGAAGTAAGGAAAACATTGATCTTTGAGAATTACTGTAATGCCCATTATTTGAAGTGATTGATAGAACATTCGGGGTCTCTAGCTAGATTGAAATCTTGATCGATATCAAACGTTTTTATTACATTAAAAAAAAACGGGTTTCAATTACTTTTAATTATGCTAATTTCTTCTTTATAACGGTTTTGAACTGGCGTCTTTTCCTTGTTTGCTGATGTGTTTGGGTGCTAACAGCTGAATTATTTCTTAATCTGTTTAAAGTGTAAAAAGAAAACAAAAACCTGACATTTTTAGTGAGTGAAGGGAATTAAAGCGTAATTCCAAAGTCGTATTCGTGGTCTTTGTGTTGGCGTCACAGCACCCTTTGTCAACCGTGGGTGTTGTTGACTGACGTTGACTTATAGAACCAAACTTCTACTAGAGAACTAAACTGCCATATGCGTATTATATCTTAACTAATAAAACTTGAATTAACTTGAATAACTTCCTACTAAATAGAACTTTTGTTGATACTATAGACGAAATCAAGTGGATGCGAGATAAAATAAATACTCTAGACTTTAGTAATAATATTTTTGTTAACAAAATCTAACTCATTGCATTAACACAACCTTTCAGTCTCACGTTCTGGGGGTCGTCTGTCCTAAGACTAAATGACGACAACGCCATTTATGTTGCATTATTCACAACCAATTGCTAACTTCTTCCCACCGTCACCATAGAAACACACACACTCACTCCATAACAGTGGGTCAATTACTGTACAGAACAATGGGCAACTTTTACTTTGTTGGATGCCTATGATATGGATCCCTTAGTCTGTTGGGGCACCACACATGATCCGTAATCTACTCTGTCTTTTGCTAGGAAAAGAGTCTCTTCCGTACTCCAGCTTCTCCATTCTTTCAAAGTGTCCTCCTATCACTTCCTCTGTCTGCCTTTCCTTCCTTTCTCTGGTTCTGTTCCCTGCAGGGAGGTCTTTGTTAACCTGGAGAATCTCGTTATTTGGCCGTACAGACTTGATTTGCGTGGTCAGAAGGTTCAGTCCCCCATTGTGATCCTGCTGAGGCTTTTTATAAAGATTATATCAACTCACTCTGTCTGTTTGTCTGGTAAAATGTTTGAGCATGTTTTTTTCTACATTTCACATACTCGGATCAAGTTTAAAATTGTGCACAATTATTCATTAAACCTGACAAAACATGAATCTATTAAAAAAATTAACCAATTTGTTAATTAATTGTTGAAGATTAATTATTTTGTTTGATAAGGAAATAAGGGGAATAAATGCTACTTAATGAGAGCTTCGAATGTATGTATGGATTTAAATCACAGTATTACATTTCTAAGTGTTCTTTCTCTCTCTCTTCTTATTCTCTGATCAAGTTGAAATCTAGCATAATTGTTCGTGGTCGATCTAAATAAAAGAATCAATAAAAAAAGTTAACCAATTAGTTTAATCTTGTAATTAATTTTGTTTTATATAGCAAAAAAAATGGATCCAAACCATGTAATCTTCAAATAAATGGCAGTATTAGCGCTTCTTTTCCTCAAATAAGCTCTTTTTTTTTTTAAGTATTCTTTTTTTTTTCTTCTATTGCTTGTACAAGTTTTTAGTCGTACAGACTAGCACACATCCTATAGGCCTAGATACTTCAACATACATCAACAACAACAAAACACCAAGCGTAATAACTTGATGTGCTGACAGTACGGAAAAGTGTTTCAACTGTTTCCTTATCAGAATGTATTAATAAGGATTTAATTTGTTTAAAAACACTGTTGGGTAACATAATGCATGCTCAAGGCGCTATGATAACACAAACAGCGACACCACGAGTGTTTAACTGACAAACTAATTGAAATAAAAAAAACAACTAATGGATATATCTATTATACTTGCTTAGCTCCTCTTATTAGCTTGCAAACTTTTCATGGGTGAACACGGATTTCGTGTATAAATATATATCTTTGGGGGAGAAAATACTAGCTATTTCGTCACTCCGTCAAAACTCTGGTCTATAATCATCTTAAAATTATTTTTTTAAAACACACTTTTAGTGGGAATTCCCGAACTCGACTCAAATGTTTCTTTGTACTGGGTAAAGAGTTCAATTGATAAATAGACATACATAAACATTTTGTGAACCGTCTTGTGTAGAAATGAGCTTGACTGTAAATTAAGAACGTGATTGTGCAAGCTCATTAGAAAGACTCCTTACAATATTGAAACATAACAAGAAATAAAAAGAATATTAGAGAGCTTGTCAGCCTCATAAAGGAGGGGCTGATTAAAAAAACATTTTTTAAAATGTGTTACTTGTTTAGGTTAAACTAATAAGTTTTAAGAACTACGGTGTGTATACAGTAGGCTTAAGACTGGATTAAGGGCTCATTTCCCGAAGTAAAAACTTGGCGAAATGTTCCGGAAGTAGGCTACAGAACTGTGTCTTCTTATCGCAGACGTGTACAGCTGGTCATGCGCAAAGAACCGAGATCTAGATCTTAATTCAGTGTGTCGACCAAGGGTCAAACCGGTTGGATTTGGTGCGCTGGTCACTCGTGAGTGTTTTGTTATGACTAAAATCTAGACAGGGACTGTTTGAGACCAAAACTAATCGAAGTCTTGAGACATTGCTCTTTTTTTCATTAACACGGTGATGCCCAACCCAATTCGACATGCAGGCCATTTTAATTTCCAACACTCGTGTCGCGGGCCACATGACTGAAAAGGTACAAAAAACGAAATGAAATTGACCTGAAACAATTTGATTAGAAACTTGTGGATCTCTAATGGGATATCTGAAAGTGATCTTTTAAAGTCACACTTTCTTTACAAATCACTTGTGTTGGCTAAGCTTGGCTTATTTTCATGTCCCACAAAATAAAAGTAAAGATCCGTTCAACTTTTCCTTGTAGATTGTACATTCACAGTCTACTTGTAGCTTCTTCTCTTCCCCGATTTCATATAGGTACCAATGTTAAAGGTCATGGTACCAATCCATCAGAGAAAAAGTTAGGACCCTAATGTGTAAAGATACATATTTCAAATTTCAACCCCTTTTTTTTTTCTTTTGCAGTGGGGAAGGATTTTCTACACTTTGTACCGATGTTTCGGCGGGCCGGATAGAACCACATCGCAGGCCGAGTTTGACCCTCGGGCCGTATATTTTGGGCATCACAGGATTAACATAACGATAAAGCATTACTAGTAATAATATATCATTATTATTATTTTTTGGTTCAGGGGAGACTATTATTGACTGTTAAAAGTAAAACGGTACTGATAGAAAGTTTGCATGTCAATAATTTTGTTTTCTTAACATTTAAAGCCAAAATAGTGTTTAATTAATTAGAAATGTAAGTTTTCATCCAAAATTAATACTCTAAATGTATATAACAAATGGTTTTTTATCACTATAATTCCATATTGCTCACTATAAATGTGTTACTAATATCTATTTATCGCTACTAATCAAAATTGTGATGTATTAGAATGCAACTCTCACATATTTTCTCTGTTAAATTTTCCTTCTCCATAAGGAGGTGATTACAATTATTAATTAATGCAATAGTTTGTCTAAATCAGCTAGTTTGACAGGATTATCAATGACTTTGTAGAATAGAAGTTTCTATCATGCACTAGATGGATTCACACGTAGGACTTAATTATATTATCTTCTCTTTTGAAGGGGCCTTGGTAATTTATTATTTTTTATTAGATAAGATTATATGGCAGAGTCAAATCAAAACCTTTCAAACCTTTCTTTAAAGTTACACTGATCTATAGATCACAGATGATGTAAAGGTCATCTGTTTCTATGGCCTACGGTTAACGAGGGTGTCATGTGGCCAGCACAACGACCAACCGCCTTTACTTTTCCCTAATTAATGTCAGGTACCCATTAGAGCTGGGTGGACTCAGAGGCGCCCAAAGATCCCGAAATTAAAAATCCTAGTCTTCACCAGGATTGGAACCCCCGGTCCCCTGTTCAGAAGCCAAGCACTTTGCCGGTCAGCCACCGCGCCTTTCTATGGCTCATAGTAAACCAAGGTGTCAGTCATGTTGCCAGCACAACGACTACCCAAGCATCTTACCTCTACGCATGTGCGGTGCACATTGACGTTTGGTGGACTTAGACCAGTCGTTATTGTAGGCCTGAAAACTGACCTGCGACGTCACAACCTGTGGGCGGTTAACACCAATAGCTCGTCGCCACGTCACAGAATAAGACTAACTAATATAAAAATAATTTGTGCGACTGGAAATATTCTTACTAATTTCGTACTGTTAGCGTGCACGATACGCTATGGTCCAATGTTATCTTATACAATGCGCTATGGCCCAATCTTATCTTATACAATGCGCTATGGCCCAATCTTATCTTATACAATGCGCTATGGCCCAATCTTATCTTATACAATGCGCTATGGTCCAATGTTATCTTATACAATGCGCTATGGCCCAATCTTATCTTATACAATGCGCTATGGCCAAATCTTATCTTATACAATGCGCTATGGCCCAATCTTATCTTATACAATGCGCTATGGTCCAATGTTATCTTATACAATGCGCTATGGTCCAATTTTATCTTATACAATGCGTTATGGTCCAATCGTATCTTATACAATGCGTTATGGTCCAATCTTATCTTATACAATGCGTTATGGTCCAATCTTATCTTATACAATGCGCTATGGTCCAATCTTATCTTATACAATGCGTTATGGTTAAATCTTATCTTATACAATGCGCTATGGTCCAATTTTATCTTATACAATGCGCTATGGTCCAATGTTATCTTATACAATGCGCTATGGTCCAATCTTATCTTATACAATGCGCTATGGTCCAATCTTATCTTATACAATGCGCTATGGTCCAATTTTATCTTATAACTCGCGCTATGGTCCAATCTTATCTTATACAATGCGTTATGGTCCAATCTTATCTTATACAATGCGCTATGGTCCAATCTTATCTTATACAATGCGCTATGGTCCAATCTTATCTTATACAATGCGTTATGGTCCAATCTTATCTTATACAATGCGCTATGGTTAAATCTTATCTTATACAATGCGCTATGGTCCAATGTTATCTTATACAATGCGCTATGGTCCAATGTTATCTTATACAATGCGCTATGGTCCAATCTTATCTTATACAATGCGCTATGGTTCAATCACTTGAGGTGGAACCAGTTGGGGAGGGGGGGGTATCTGGGAGAAGGTTTCGTCATAGAAAGCCTGAAATGCAGCAACCTCGCATCCAGTGGGCAGTGGAGAGACCAATAGGTTTATTGCCGCGTCAGTCTGTACGACGTGGCGATGAGCCATTGGTCTCCAGTGCCCACAGGTTGCGACGTCGCAGGACAGTTTTCAGGCCTATTATAACGATTAATCTTGCGTCCACCAAAATTCAAATGTGTTTCGCACATGCGTCGAGGTAAGATGTAGCAGACCTAAAGAGTGAGTTGATATAAGCTTTGTAAAACTACTTATATATTATATATATATATACTTATATATTTCATATATAAATTTTCAATTATTAAAACCCCCTAAAGTTGTTTTTTTCTATAACTCCCCAGAATTACGCCCTTGTTTCCAAATGACGCCTTTAGATATTTCCATAGACTGTAAGCACATAGGTGTCTCTTTATTCTGTTCTACTTTTTTTTTGTTTCCTTGGTCTGTCAGTACACTTAGCTACAGAGTACAAGCATATACACTGACATGGTATATTATTATTAGGAAAAACATAACAGTAAATAAAGAAGTAATGCGGCCTATTAACTACAGAGTACACCTGAACAAAATTAGCATACTGTTGTTATACGATACATGACGGGGCGTGAAGGAATACGAGAAAAGGGTGATGGAAGGCGCCCCATTGTAACCGGACACGTACGCCACAGGGTTTCCAGTGGCTGTAAAAAAAAAGAAGGCATGTAGATCGAAATTTTCGGGGGGTCAGCGTGAGGTCAAATAGTTAAGATAGTTTACGGAGTACACTCATAAAATTCTCTTCTCTCCACTGAAACGATGTTTAATTGTTTCGTCGTCTTCACCTGTGGGAGATGTATGTTTTTTTTTTATTTTTTCATGGCTAGATGGCGATCAGATACAAACCGAGAACAATGAAATCTTTGGGAAGGGGGGTAGAGTTGCCCTAGTTTGAGATGCCCCGAATACTCATTCATATTTATATCCCAAAATACCACGTACCCAAATGTCCTTGGAAACTATATTTTTGCATATTAGTTCCAGTTTTCCACATAGTCTGCAGATTTGCTCCAATCTTCTCTTTTGAAAATAAAACAAAACATAAAAAAAAAATACTTTAAAAAAAATTTATATAAAAGAAATAACTGAACATTTTCAGCCTTATATCACTATACTGTAATATTTATTTCTCCATTCTTTATCTAAAAAAAAATCAACTAATTACCACTAATTAATGAATGAATTGGTTACTTTAGTGATTGATTCGTAATTTGTTAGGAGCACTGAACTATGAAAAATTGTTCAAAGTTTAAACCCGATCCGAGAATGGAAAGTGGGGGAAATATCGGGTACAAAATTTGTAGCAGACAGACAGACAGACAGACAGAGTGAGGTGATAAAACATCTGTAAAAAAAAAAAGGGGGGTGTGGGAGTTACTAAATGTGATCTGATTGCTTATCACATGCTTTCAAATCTCTACAACGAACCAAGTCTGTTTGCTATCCGACCTTTTTGTTTCAAACGCTCGCAAACTATCAGTATTAGACAATCGAAAATGGTTAAAATCATTTGCTTTTAATTTCTAATGTTCATCGATAAAAGTCGTTTTTTTTTTCTTTTTTCTTTTCGGTGGGGGCGGGGGGAAGGGTGCGTCTGAGGTCGATAAACTAGAAGTGAACAAAAAAAAAGTGGTCACCTCTACCCCCCCCCCCTTACCCACAATTATGAAGGTCAGTGCTGAAACAAGAAATGATGCAAACGTGCTTTAACTTAAATGGCAGCATTAGGTACAACAGTTTTAATGAGGGGTGAAGTGGTGAATTTAAATACAGTGCCGGGTTTAGAGTTGACGAGGCCCTAAGCTATTTGATATGTATCAACATAAGGCTGCTTTCCTTTGCTCTATCATCATAAATCTCCCTGGAACTATTTTTAAGGTGCCCCCAAGTGAGTGGGGGCCCTAAGCTTTAGCTTATGTTGCCCATAAGTAAATCCTTTACTTTCACGTATTCATTAGTCTGTTGGATCGTTGTGGCACCACACAAGATTTGTAAACAGTCTCTCCATTCCTCTGTCTTTTGCCTCGGAATGGTAAACCCAATACTGATTAAATAGGGCGAAACAAAGAAAAAATAATAATTAAAAAACTCACCTTATCTAAGGGGAAGAACTTTTACATTTACAACTATATCTCTCAATAATGTAGAATTTATTTCCCCTTTTCTATATCAAACAAATAATTAATTACCAATAATTAATTTTTTATTGATTTATGTTTCTAGGGAGATGAAATAATTATTAAAAATGACGCTCATAATTTTCTAAGGGGACAAAACCCCAAATATTTAGACATCTACTAATACTGAATGATTATTTCCACTTTTGGTATCAAACAAAATAATTAATTTATAACTTATTAATTGACTAATAAAGAAAATTTATTTTGTCTTTATCCAAGTTTTGTTAGTTATAAAAAATAATAATTTTGGAAAATTTCAACTTGATCTGAGAATCTTTGTGGGAGAAAGAAAAAAAAAAGTTTCCCTTTCAGAGCTTCTAGTCTATAGGGCAAATGATGTAAAGGTCATCTGTTTCTGTGGCCTACGGCTTACAAGGGTGGCATATGGCCAGCACAACGACCAACCGCCTTTACATTTCCCCAACTAATGTCAGGTACCCATTAGACCTGGGTGAACTCAGAGGCGCCCAAAGATCCCGAAATAAAAAAATCAAAGTCTTCACCGAGATTCGAACCCTGGACCTTCGGTTCGGAAGTCAAGCACTTTACCGCCCAACCACCACGCCTCCGTGGGAGAAATAGCTTATTGAACATTTTTACCAGATAGAGTGAATTGGTGTAAGCTTTGTAATAAAATTATAACAGCTCTGACCTCTGATTCCCCAACTCGGACTGGATGCAGTCCATTATTTCACCAGCTTATACATCAAATATATTCTCTACATTTAAATGGAAATGAATTAAATTGTTAAAAGCATGCTAGTTTCCAATTAATGTTTTCAACTCGACAAGGTGTTTACAGCGGGGGCTCTGGGGAGAGGGCGGCGAACTTTCGTCGTGCTACCTTTTGCGGAAGAGACGAATGTAGCAATGGAGCCGCAGGGAGCATGCGTGGGATGCGCTTCGAGCGTGACGTTGTCCCTTTGTTAGCGCTTGGACAATGTCGACCTCGGCCACGCTTCGATGAAGTTGTGTTATGAGAAGAGATGAACCCGACCAGTCTTTTTGTGTCTACGCCATAGTGTCAGTAGGAGGCGTGGTGGTTGAGTGGTAAACAGTTTACTAGGGTGTCATGTGGCCAGCACAACAACCAACCGTCTTTTCGCTTCCCCGACTAATTTCGGTTAGAGCTGGGTGGACTTTGAGGCGCCCTAAAGACCCCGAAATTAAAAATCTCAGTCTTCACCAGGATTCGAACCCTTGAGTTCGAAAGCCAAGTGCTTTACCACCATCACCACCGCGCCTCCAAGTTGAACAGCTTAGTTGCACTTTTGTCCTTTGTTAAACCAAGAAACTAAGACCTCGGGACTGTGAGGACTGTATGACCTTCTTAAAAAAAAAAAAGCCAGAACCTGGACCTTGGAGGAAGCTCGACCATATAAAATTGTTCAAGTAAAGTATTGTAGAGTGTCTGAAGTGTCTGGGATAGACTTGATGATACTATGCTGGCATGATACTCAGAGATAAGCTTCACACAGAGAGCGTGTGTAGATCTTATCTGCGAGCCCGGACCTAGTGTCCCTGGGTAATTTAACAGCTGGCGGGGTAAGAGGGTAGAGGCGACAATTTTATTTGTTGACTTCTAGTTTATCTGTGGCTGAGTGGTAAAGCGCTTGGCGTTCGAACCGAGGGTTCCGGGCAGGGCCGGTCTTAGGCCACTGCAACCTATGCGACCGCAGTGGGCCCCACACTCTCATAGGCCCCGCTCTAATTCTAGGTGTAAATTATTAAGCTATTATAACTTTACAGGGTTCCAGCAGCCTTCTGATTTTTCAGGAGCTCCTGGAAATCTCCTGAAATTCAAAATATACGAAAAAGTCCTGGAAACCTCCCGAAATTATTAATATCTCCTGGAAACTCGCGCAAATCTCCTTAAAAATAAAAATAGACAATATTGTCATTCCGGGGGTCATTCAATATAGTAAACACCAATCGTAAGCGCGATTAAAAAAACAGCACTGTCAGCTTTCATTTAATAAAAATGTAACGCAAAGACGAATTTATTTTGTAATAGAAAATCTTAATTTTTATTTAATATCCTTAACCCTACCCTGAATGGGCCCCGCGCAGTCCATTTCGCATAGTGCCCCGCAATTGTTAGGGCCGGTCCTGGTTCCGGGTTCGAATCCCGGTGAAGACCACCCAGCCGTGACCTCATATCGAAGGCGCCGACCCTGTTCTGATGGGTACCTGACATTAGTAGGGGAAAAGTAAAAGCGGTTGGCTGTTAATGCTGGCCACATGACACTCTCGTTAACTGTGGGCCACATCATCTGCCCCATAGATCGCAAGGTCTGAAAGCGGATTTTTTTTGTACTTTACTTTCTAAGTTTATCGACCCAAGACGTCCCCCTTTTCTTTTCGTCCATTCCTCCCCCTCCAAGAAAAAAGGAAAAACAACTTTTATTGATTACTATAAGAAAATTAAAACGAAAATATTTAAATAAAAAAATAAGAAGACCATGGCATATTGCCTGCTATCTGGATCCGACCGGCCCCTTCATCTATTACAGTCTCCATTCAGACATCATCTATATGTGTTTGAGATTTAACAGGTTGCCAAGTTTGCTGAGAATAGGTAGAACTTTTGTGTCATAAAGCTGGTCAGTTTATGAATGAATTGAAGAATCCCACGCGATTTTATTTTTTTTCCATAAAATTTGTTTCATTTTGAAAGTGAGGTCGTTTCATAAAATTAGGGACAATTTTATAGGTTATTTTATCGGGAAAAAAAAAAAGAAAGTGATTTTGCGACAAGTGTTCTCGCCCCTTTTTCTTCTATCCGGCAAGGTTTCTCTCAGTGCTCTCCCTTCACGTACCCACCTCCTCTTGTTGTTTCCCATCGACAGGTAGCTCCAGACGTTTATGGTACTTAGTACACGTGCTTTAGTTTTCTGTGTTGACTTTTGTGTGTTGACTTTTGTGTGGACTTAATCCCATCCTGTCAAAATGTTCGTTGTTGACATGTTGCACTTTAACCTGGCCACCACCGAACAGCACCCCCCCCTTTTCTCTCGTCACTCTACCCCCCCCCCCCCCCCCACCTACACCTACACACAAACACTACATTTTCTCCAAGAATATTTCACATCAATTCACCACCAACAACACTCACACATCTAAAAATAAATAACCAAAAAGGTTGGTCCTGTCACCCGAATTCTAGAACCTGATTGTACAGTGCGGGAGAGTTTCTTAGATTTACAAAGTTATCTTATCTTCTTATCTTATATAATACAGACGTTACTTCAAAAGAAGATGATTACGTCCTACGCGTCAGGCATTTAGTCATGCATATTAACCAATGACTTAAATTCTGCCAAGTCAATGGTTTTCCTGGCTAGCTCAGGCAACCCACTCCATGCTCTAATAGCACTAGGGAAGAAGGAGTATTTGTACAAATTTGTCCTAGCATATGGGACGAGGAATGTGCCTTTATCTTTGTGTCTTTAATAGTATTTTATTAAATTTTGTATTTGTATTTCAAGATTATGGTTCAGTGTTTTATGTATAATTGCTACTTTACTTTTGAGTCTTCTGTCCTGAAGGTTTTCTAAATTTAGTGATTTTACTATAGGTGTTACTCTAGTCAAATGTGAATATTCATTTGTTATGAATCTCACTGCTCTATTTTGTGTCTGTTCCAGTTTCTTAATGTTTTCTTGAGTTGAGGGGTCTCAAACGGAGGATGCATATTCCATTATTGGCCTAACCAAGGTTAAATAACATTTTAGTTTTATGTTCTTATTTGATTTATAGAAATTTCTTTTAATAAATCCTAATGCTTTGTTTGATTTTTTTTTATAGTTTCATCAATATGTGGATTCCATGACAGTTTTTCACTTATTATAACACCTAGGTATTTTGCGTTTTTAGTCTGTGTTACTGGTTTGCCATGAATAATATAAGTGGAATTAATTTGTTTTAGTTTTTTTGTTACTCTTAACAACTGACATTTTTCTGGGTGGAAAGACATGCTCCAATTTGATTCCCATTTCTGTAATTCATCTAATTCTCTTTGTAAAATATCTCTGACTTGTGTTGTTTTTATTGTTCTATATATTATGCAATCGTCTGCGAATAATCTGACTTTTGTTCCTGAAGTAATGCAATTTGGTAAATCATTTATGTAAATTAAAAATAGTAGTGGACCCAAGACTGTTCCTTGAGGTACACCTGAGTTTACTTTTATTGGTGTTGATTTAGAGCCATTTATTATTACAGTTTGTTCTCTCCCTATCAGAAAATCTTTAATCCACTGATGCAGTGGACCATTAATGCCAAAATATTTTAATTTTTTAAGCAAACTATGGTGGCGAACTTTGTCAAAAGCCTTAGAAAAATCTAGTAAGATAGCATCTATTTGTTCACTATTATCTAAACCTTTAGAAAAATCATCAATTAGTCCTATTAGTTGTGTTTCGCATGATCTATATTTCCTAAAGCCATGTTGGTATGGTGTGAGGACATTTTGTTTGTCTAAGTGGTTTATGATGTTGCTACATATTATGTGTTCTAGGATTTTACATGTGATGCTGGTAAGTGATACTGGTCTGTAGTTTCCTGGGTCAGATTTTTCTCCTTTTTTAAATGGGGGTGGGGTGGGTGACATTAGCTTCTTTCCAGTCCTTTGGTACTCTGCCCTGGTTAAGTGAAGACTGAAAGAGTATTTTGAACACTGGGGCTAGCTCATTGCTAAGTTCTTTGAGTAATCTAGCTGGAATACCATCAGGTCCAGACGCTTTATTTGGTTTGGTGTTGGCTAATAGTTTTTGAATTCCATTTTCTTGTACTACTATATCTTCTATGTTGTCTACTTGGTTCAAATTCAGTAATATGTCTTTGTCTCCTGGGGCTGAGAATGCTGATGCAAAGTATTTGTTTAGGATGTTTGCTTTAGTTTTATTATCATTATGTATTATGTTATGTTCATCTTTTAATGGCGCTATGCCTGTTGTTACCATTTTCTTAGACTTAATGTATGACCATAGGTTTTTGTTGTTAAGTTGGGTTTAACTTAAGACCACGTAACAGCCATAATCCAGGGGGCGCTGGCTTACTTCTTGGTGAACTAAGAGAGTATTGACAGTAATAGAGGACAACTGGCTAAAGTCCAGTCGTTTTGTGTGTGTGTGTGTGTCAAGTGTCAGTCTCTCCGTCTCTTGCCTCTCCTCACCCCCACTCTTTTTTTCTCTTTCCCTCTTAACCCTATTCCTCTCTTTCTCTTTCCCTCGCTGTCCTATCACAATCCATGTTTTACGCCCCCCACTCCACTTACTAGGAGGCTGACCATTAGCATTATGAAAGGGTGAGACCTGTTATGTGGCAACGAGCTATTGGTCTAAACTGCCCCCACAGGTTGTGACGTTGCAGGTCAGTGTTCAGGCCTTTTCTAACGATAGGTTTCGGGTCAACCAGTTCACGTGAATAACAGGGGGGAGGGGGCTTATAGAGGAGTGAAGATTATTTTGATTTAGACGAGAGAGAGAGAGGAGTTTGAAATTTTTTATTCAGAGAGACCGTCACGTTTTTTTTTTGTATTAGAGACTTAGTTTTCTATAGAAGAGTTTGGATTGTGCATTGAACGACGATGTAATTGGGAATACCCTATTGCATATTCAGCATGATCCGAGATTGGCTGTGGGAGAAATAACATGCACCAGACAGACAGAATGAGCTGTAAAAAGACCGTCTTTCGATTTATTAACTGATGACACGTATCATTTGGACTTATTGTTTTAACCGTTCTGTATGTTTCGTCGGAAATCAAGATTATTACATCCTAGTCGAAACCTTGAGCAGGACGACAGGGGGGCAGCGGACATGGCTCGAACTCGGAACCATAGTGTTATAAATCCGAAGCGCATACCACACTACCAGGCCGCCATTCGCCCAGCTGATACCAATCAGCAAACTTGTGAGATTCATAACAAATGAATATTCACATTTGACTAGAGTAACACCTTTAGTAAAATCACTCAATTTAGAAAGCCTTCAGGACAGAAGACTCAAAAGTAAAGTAGCAAGTATACATAAAACACTGAATCATAATCTTCAAATACAAAAACAAAATAAAATACTCTTGAAGATACAAAGATCAAGGCAGATTCCTCGTCCCATATGCTAGGAAAAATGTGTACAAATACTCCTTCTTCCCTAGTGCTATTAGAGCATGGAATGGGTTGCCTGAGCTAGCCAGAAAAACCAGTGACTTGGCAGAAATTTAGTCATTGGTTAATATGCATGACTAAATGCATGACGCGTAGGACGTAATTATCTTCTTTTTTGAAGTAACGTCTGTATTATATGAGATAAAGATCTCAAATCATTTTAATTCCTATATATATATATATATATATATATATATATATATATATATATATATATATATATATATATATATATACATACACACACACACACACACATATATATATATATATATATCAATATAAAGTAATGGAGTCCCTGCCACCCTCCCCCCCCCCCCCTTTCATACACGTAACAGAACTGGCTAATTTATGTAGCACGTCTACGCGGTTCACGTGATCTCACGACTTTTATGAACCTGTTCAAAATTACACAGACAAATAGATTCAAATGTAGAATCTATATATTTTGCAGATGTGACTAAACTGTAACTCGGTCGCGTTGCGTATCCAAATCTGAAGATTTGAGCACAGAGCAAACATCAATTTACCCCGCAGGGACACCGCAGGGCGCCGTCGTTCCAAGACCACGCCTCCGTCTAGTATCGCCCTCCCCTCCTTAAAAAAAAACAACAACGCCCGAGGCTCCAAAGCCCTTGGATAGAAACAAATAAAGGGGGGGGGGTAGAAAAACTGTGAAAATAACATCCAATTATGACTTTTGTTGCTCTAGAATTATTGAAACGCAGTGCTTGCCCTTAGAGATGGTAATATTCAACAGCCAGGGGGATATTACGTTACATTCCGAGCTTACAGCGTTACCGCAGTTTACCACAGCGCCCCCTGGTGTCATCTTCTTTGTGTAAAACAACGCTCCGATCTTGCCCCGAAACAATGATTTCTCAGATATCGGGGGCTTGTACATACATATCTATCTGTTTGTCTGCTGTCTGTAATGACAGAATTATAATTTATCGTGTTCCTTTTTTTTTCCCCTTTGAAGTTATGATGAACATCAGAATAGACTCATCCCGATTATAATTGTAGCAGATTTGCGCGGTATCAGAATAGACACATCTGGATTATTATTGTAGCAAGTCGACACCGTGTTAGAATAGACTTATCGGGATTATAATAGCAGGTGTTCGCGGTATCAGAATAGACTCATTTTGGATATTACGTCTACACAGACCAAGGGACTTCACTACGTTAGCCTTGATACATTAGTTTGAGGGAGTTATGCTTATGTCTCTTTTTGTCTTCCTTGCTTGCATTATCAGCGATATAAAAAAGAACTAACATAACTATATTTTTTAATTATTTTTTTTTCGACTGACACTTTCGCACGTACATATCTTTATACATAGAGGTGATAAATGTCTGTGAAATGTCGTCTGCAAAATTTTATCTGTCTGGTGAAGACTGGGATTTTTAGTTTCGGGATCTTTGGGCGCCTCTGATTCCACTTAGCTCTAATATGTACCTGACATTAGTTAGGGAAAGTAAAAGTAAAGACCTTGTGATCTATAAGGCAGATGGTGTAAAGGACAACTGTTTCTGTGGCCTGCGGTTAACG
This sequence comes from Biomphalaria sudanica, assembly GCA_036873155.1. Classification (NCBI taxonomy): domain Eukaryota; kingdom Metazoa; phylum Mollusca; class Gastropoda; family Planorbidae; genus Biomphalaria; species Biomphalaria sudanica. Next base: position 1,436,741 of record JAZGLO010006697.1, read on the forward strand.
AGGATGTTATGTGGCCAGCACAACTACCAACCGCTATTACTTTTCCCCAACTAATGTCAGATACCCATTATGCTGGGTGGATTCAGAGGCGCCCGAAAATCCCGAAATTAAAAATCCCAGTCTTCGCCAGTTTTTGTACTCCGGATCCCGGCTTGGAAACTAAGCGCTTTACCGCTCAGCCACCGCGCCTCCATTTCGTCTCATGTTCCTAACTTCTTATCCTTCCTTGTCTCTGTGAGGTGGGGGCCCTTGGTTACATCCGCTTCTGCGCATCCTAAAGTTGAGCCGACTTGATTCAACGTGATACCCACATCTTCATAAGCGACATTTCAATTGGCGCCTGAGCCCGTCTTTTAACTTATGACTACAGTTGAACTCCCATTTCCGAAAAACAAAGGTCTCACTATTATTAGATGAACTATTAAAAAAAAAAAAAGAAAATCAAATGTAATAGGAATTTGTGTCAAGTTTGATTCCGTCTATTGACACGCTCCTCGGCCGAGCAGCAAGTCGAATATGTACTTAGCAATCATTTTATACCACATGTTTTGAGAGTATACTTTCCCATTTGTTTTGAGAGTAGATTTACAGCCTCCAATTAGTTTCGAGAGTATACTTTCACATTTGTTTTGAGAGTAGACTTACAGCCTCCAATTAGTTTCGAGAGTATACTTTCCCATTTGTTTTGAGAGTAGACTTACAGCCTCCAATTAGTTTCGAGAGTATACTTTCCATTTGTTTTTCCAGTGTAACAATGGCGTTTGTCCGTTTTCCGTTAAAATAAAAAGGGCAGCGTCTAAAACTCATCCGCGTCTTTTATTGTTCGGAATTATTTTGCCCATGACCAAGTAGATCTACATCTTTCTTTCTTTTAGTTTATCTGTTAATCATTTCACGTCTGCTATCTGTTAATCATTTCACGTCTGCCGTTGCGTCACATCGTCCTTAGAGTAAGTCTTGGGTCAGCTTTGTGCGAGTGAGCGTGACCGTGTCCGTGTTTTCACGTGATCGTATCACATCGCTGCTCAACTTTTAGCTCCTCTCTCTCTTCTCTGGACGTTGTCCCCCGGGGGGACAAGGTTGTGTTGACCTAACTGACAGATTCAAATCTGCGGACCTCCGGGTTTTTATTTTCAATATTATCTGAGGTGTCTCCGCCTTCGAATGCTGGGCGCCAGTTACCCCATCTACGCTCTGGACTAGACGTGATTCAGGTGTCAGTTGCCTTGTTTGACTTGGTAACAAAACAATCAAGCCATCTGTTTTTGCTTTCTCTAGTTCAAGCTATAAGATTGAGATCGCAAATATTGATTCGATTAGCGGATAATGTCATTTCTTTCTACGATTCTTTTTTTTTTCCTTCCAAACGTCGTTTTCTTCCTCCAACGGCCCTCATTCACCAACCGTAAACAAACAACATTTAGCCACGTGGTGCTCTATCTTTTCTACATCATTTACTATCTCATGTTTAATGCACGATGGTTGTCACATGACAGTTTTTTTTCCCGTTGTTTTATCAATAAGATCACGTGACTAAATTTTGTTTGTTTACGATTGGTGAATGAGGTCCATTGAAACGAGAGTAAAGTGTTTATGGACTCTTTAATACAAATACAACAGCTAATAAAATACCCAGAAAGACACAACGATAAAGACACATTTTTATTCCATATGCTGAGAACGATTCGTAAAAATGCTCCTTATTGACTAGTACCATTAAAACATGGAACAGGCTGCCTGAATCAGCCCAAGAAAACCAACAACGTGGTATGGGCTAGATTAACACCCGGATACTTGTAGGACGTGACTATGTTCTCTTTTGAAGTAACGTCTGTAATTTTATAAGATCAGATAAGATAATGCTAATACTGGTCAGAGGCCTCAGCGTTGGAGTTCTATGCTTCAGAGCTGTGTTCCCTTAATATTTTACCGGAACACATCGCACATTTCGAGTATTTAGAGGAACACATTGATTTTTTTAAAGAGATGAATTCACGCGGTGGCCTACTAGTTAATTATTCAAGCAGTCGTGGAACTATTCAGACCCCCCGGAAGTTCCGCGTAACACAGTTTGGTAAACACTGCTATAGAGACACGTACTATACTAAACCAATGAAAACTAATGATAATAATTGTGGTCTAAACTAAAGAAATATTGAACATTGACCACGCGAACCAGTTTGAGATCATGCACATTCCTAGCTAAAATACTTAATACCTGTCAGAGGACAATATTGACGCAGTCCTGACATAAGACATTATATAATTAAAGGAACTACAATAAATGTTGCTGGACTATACCGATTCTCAATCCTATCGTAGAATGACTGTTAGTCTAGCTCGTGATGGGTAGGATACTAATAAAATTTGTTGTTTACTATCAGGGCCGGCCTTGGACCACTGCAGCCTATGCCCGCACTTAACCAGGCCCCGCGCTAATTCTAAATGTAAATAATTAAAGGAAATCTTTATTAGGCCTACTTATAACAGTGTTCCCTTGGCCTCCCGATTTTTTCAGGAACTCATAAAAATCTCCTGAAAAATATAGAAAAATTGCCTTTTTTGAATGTCATTCAATATGGAAAACTACAAATCCTACGCACAAAAAAACAACTACGTCATAGTCAGATTTAATAATTCAAAAAACAAATTTTTTTTCTGATACGAATCTTAATTTTCATTTAATATCCTTATCCCTATCCAGACTGGGCCCATTCAAGCCGTTTCTCACAGGGCCCCGAAATTGTTAGGGCCACCTTGTCTACTCTTTCTCTTTCTTTCTCTCTCTCTCTCTCTCTCTCTCTGTCTCTCTCTCTCTCTGTATATATATATATTTGATGAAGTATGCTCAAGCATTATGTATCGTTCTTTTGACTTAGCCTGATTGTCTATAAATAACTGGCCAACTTCCTGTTTTGTTCCCGCCTGCCGACAGGTTTAGGAGGACAACTCTTGCTGTATAGTCGTTTTATTTGACTGGCTGTTTTCACTCACCACGCATGGGTTGTCTCCCATTTTCAACTGTACGCTTGGTCGCACCTCTAAGGCTTCATCTTGTCTATACACTGCTTCATTGCTTTTTCTTTCGGAATAGAGAAATCTATGCGAAGAAAGAGAAAGCCGCCTTTTCAGTGTCGGCACTTCCGACGTAAGATTTTTAGTCCCCCCTTGAAGGGAGTTATCGTTAGAAGATACGAATTGAAAAGGCAAGGCGTGTTGGGACCCCGCCGTGAAGTCCGGCCTTGATGAGTTTCAAGAGTAGAGAACTGTCAATTGACTATTAATGATGGAAGTGTTCACTCCCTTGGTCGCACCGTATGGTCATTGGTATTGCTTCGACCTGACATTGTGTGTGTGGTGGTGTTCAAAGAAAATTACTGTCGATGGGCGGTACGGGATAATCACCAAGCGGTTTATCAGTACCCTCCAACTTAACGCCCTTGTTCATTGACCCTCCCAGCAGGGGACACGACCATGTCGGGAGACATCTAACGCACCTAACTGCGTGCATCCGTATACCCTATCAATGAGGACTCTGTGAGCTACCTGTGGCAGGGCATCGATTCGTTTTAACGGGAAATTCTAGTCCTTTCTAATCTTGTGGGTGTTCACTTTATTCAGCCCTAAAAATCTCCAGACAGCAATGTCTGGATATTGAGCGTCCAGTGAAGATTAAAATATCATTTATGACCGAACGTCAGTTAAATGCAAGTTTGAGAATTTAAAAGAATGAATAGTCAGATTTGAGATATGCATAAATATAGATTGCCATTCTAAACCATGGCGTTTTTACATCCCATTATATCTTTTTTATCCTCTTTCTATCTTGTATCTGTATACATTTTTACAATTATATTTTTATTATCTTTGTTAAACCTATCTTTGTTATCCTATCTTTGTTTATCTGATCTTCTCATTTCTTATCCTTATCTTATCTTGTTTATATTTTCTTGTATTATTTTAGCTTATCATTTTATCCCGTCTTATTTATCTTCTCTTGTCTTTTAGTATCTGAAGTAAATGATTATCAAGATGTCTCAAGTTGTCTGATTTATTTATGCATACAGACGTTCACCTAATATGTGTAATATTCCTTTAAGTCTCATTATTAGCTAGTAGCGCATGTCATTATCTCCCTTAACCCACACAACTATATATCTATTAGAAAGTGCGCCATTGAACAAGTCTTCGTGCATATAAACCTAAAAATGCTTTAAAAAAAATACTATTCATGAAAGTGAGAGCAGTACATTAACTCTTTCCCCACTAATTGACGATACCGTCGTTGATTTGACGTCATTAAACTAAATTAATGTCTGTTTTTTATAAACTTTAATTTTGTGTTATATAAAAAGAGCATACATTCTCCTATTATTTTATACCAAAAGTGACTTTTTTTTCCGATAACAAACAAAAATGTTATTGAAATTTAATCATAACAAGGTAGAATGTACAAATGCGAAAAACGACCAATTCTATTAGAACGTGGAAAAATAATTACGGGGATAAAGAGTTAAAACAAGCACCAATGTCAGGCGGCAATAACTATGGAGTTAAACAATGTTCTGACACGTTTGTAATTGTGTATTCCCAATCATGTCTTTCTGTTGAGGGCAACCAGCGTTATACCGACAAAAAAAAAAAAAAGAAGACACATACGTGTTAATTTTGTGACTTAATTGAAGATTTTCACCAAATGGCGGATAACTATAACTAGCTAGATAATTGGTGTATCTGGTGAACAGAAAAACCAGAAAAGGTTGAGCAGCCATGTATCATGATCAATTTTGTGAACTTTTTTAGTGCTTTAAAAATTAATTATCTAAGCTTCATCGCTAGTGGTACAAGCTTATTTTAATTAATTAATCTTAATTAATTCTGTTTTTATACCAAGAATGTACTTAGCTAGCATGGGGAGATTGTGCGTGGGCGGTGTGTAAACAATGGCACTACACCTATGTGTGAATTTTCTTGATGAATGGTAAAGCCAAAGCGTGACACGTATACATTCAATATTTAAATTTTATTTACACTTAAGCAATATTTAGACTTAAAAGGCGAAAATAATAAATAGCTAAAAAAAAATTAAAAAATAAAATAAAAATCAATTATATATTACAAGTAGAAAGAGAAATCAATAAAAAAAAATCAAAGCGTTGGGTAAGAATTTCACTTTCATTCATATACTAAATACATTCGACGCCTTATTTTTGTTTTACAAAGCTTCTATCAAATCACTCTCCTGTCTGTCCGTCTGGTAAAAAGTTGGAACATCTTTTTTTTCTCTTCTTCTCCCATTTCCCATTCACGGATCAAGTTGAAACTTTGCGCAATTTTTCATTGTACCCGACAAGACACGAATCAATCAAATAATTAACTTATTAGTTAATTATTTATTGGTGATCAATTATTTTAATTTATATCGAAATAAGGGGTAATAGGTGCTACTTGATGAGAGATGTGGATGTATATATGGATTTAATCCCCATATTAAGTTTTGTCACGTTTTTTCTCCCACTTCCTAGTCTCGAATCAAGTTGAAATTTGGCACAGTTATTCAGAGTCGATGACAATGCACGAATCAATCCAAAAATTAACCACTTAGTTCATCAATTAGTCATAATTAATCATTTTTGTTTTATATAGCAGTTTGGGAGTTTAACCATACCATCTTCTGTAATTAGCGATTATTTTTGTTAGATAATCTCTGTTTTTATGTAGTATTTTTGTGTGTTAATTTCCTTGTTTCTTTTTGATTTTCTACTATTTATTATTTATTAATTAGTTTCCAAAGTGGTGTTTTAATATAGTTTAACTATAGCGTTGTTGATATTGATCTCAATCGAAAATGTATCACGATAACCCCCCCCCCCCCCAATTGGCTTAGGATGAACCATTCAAAGTCCTGTAATGGTTTAATCTGTTGCCTTGGGAGCCCATCATGTTCAGTGATGTTTGTATAACTCCTGCTACAGAAGAGTTTTTAAATCTCTGTTTCACTTTATGCTATCTATCTGCAACCATTCGCGAGATATCAATATATCTGCTTATTACAGGTAATAACACTAAACCTGTAGAATTATCAGCAGGCAGTGAAAAACAGCACCTCCGTGAACGAGAAACATCTCAGGTCTGGAGACTATTGCTAGTCAATCAACCAAGCGACTTCATGCTTTAAGATCAAACTGTTTTGTTTCGTCGTGTTCCTCTTCCTACTTTTTAAACGCCTCAATAAACCCAGAATCACATCTTAAAAAAAAAAGGTTTTAAACACAAGGGTGCGAAATATGATTGAAAATAGAGGGAACAAAAACGCGAAGAAGACGCGAAGCTTATAAAATCGTTTTTTATGAATCGGTTGTTTTTTTTTTGCGTGTTTTTTTCTCATGTCATTTCATGTCAGCAGGCTTACAATGTACCAGTGCTGGGATTTCGGGAATAATTTATGGATAACTTTCACAAGTACTAAGTATTTCTGACCGGTTTTAGTTTACTCTTGTAAGTAATAAAAATTCGAATTTAAAATATTTACCAACAAAACGGGATAGGTTTGGACCGGAAGTGGAAGTGATATTGAAAGCGGGTATTCATAAAGTTTTATCGCATTTGTGCAAATTGTGGAGTTCAGTTTTGATAGGAGGGCGGTCCTGTGATGTATGTTTCTTATGGTGTGTTAAGTCATGAATGGGCGTCTTCAGTTCCCTCGCTTTTCTTTCACTGGTGTCCGACATTGTTCTTTAATCAGGCGTAAAATAAACATCTACCTCGAAGAGAATGGGGGTCTGGAGAGTATCAAAGGAAGGGGCGCAACCTGAGAGAGGCTTATCGCTATCATTAAAGCGCGGTGGATTAGTTGTCCTTCTTTCGGACTTTGGATTGTCCTCTGCTCGAGAGTGTGTAGGTGTGTGTGAATATGTGTGTGTGTGTGGATGTGTTGCTTGTTTTTATCTTTCTGGGGATTGACTGCTGTCTCTATCGTTAGAGGTCTTTTGCTCTTAATCTCTGACCGGACGGGCGCGGTCATTCACCAAACGGACCGTCGGCGTCTCACAGCGAGGGTCATCGTGATAATGACAAGGAGGGCCGATGGCTTTGATGAACTCGTCCCTTATTGTCCTGTCATTCTGTGTGTACAGACATCTTGACCCTAACCCCCCCCCTCTCCCCTCTACCTAAGCCCAGTGTTTCTACATTTCTCTTTCTCTTCTTTACCTTTCGCTCACGTGTACCTAACGACTCCTCCCACTTCCGTGGACACAGTAGAAAGCGTAAACAAATTTGATTGGCTTACGAGATTACACAATCGGCCCACGTGATCAAGCCGATGAAAAATAATTGGCTAAAACCAATTTTTAGTTTGACTTCGGACTTGGTTTGTGATTGAGAGGGGGGGGGGCTGTGCAGAACGCCCCGGTAGTGAAAAGGCGAGTTAGGGTAATAAATGGCAAAGCGCCAACAATAGATGTTCAATCTATCAAGTTGAAGAGACCCTCTTTCTTGACTCAGTTCAAATCCTATGAGAGAGGGAGAGACAGTCCAGTCCTCAAGAGTTTGAAACTTAATTGTGACTTCACCGTTGAAGTGGTCAGCTGTGTGTTTTCTTCCCGAAGGATTTCTCACCCTCAGGGCGATATGGTGTAGAGTTTTATTACCCTACTTGACGGCGATGACGCAAGGCGATTTCAGGTGGTCGAGCTATTAAGCTGTAAACTTTTAACAGTGTTGGATATTTACGATTCTAAAGTGCCACGCTAAAGGGACTATCATGAGTCACGTCTGTAAGTTTTTCACACTTATTAACAGTTTATTTAACGATAAGGTTTAGTCACTAAAACTAGAAGTCCAGATCTATTTGATAAGAAACAAGAAATAATCAAACTCTGAACTGTATCGGCAGTCATGACCGAAAGCCTTTATTATTTTGTTTAAGTTAATAATTAATGCAGATCTAGATACTTTGGTTATTGTTTTTAATTTAATGTTAGATTTTCCACTTCAAATATTTTGGCTTCCTGGTAGCGTGGTATGCGCTTTGGACTGTCGTCTTGATGGTCTCGGGTTTGAACCCGGCCCGCCACAATCCCCCGCTATCCTGCTGGAGGTTTGGGCTAGGAACACCCGGAACTTTTTTTTCGTCATTCTTTAGATTTAAGGAATTTTATTCTTCTATTATTTTCATTTGCAAGTTTATTTCTATATAACCTTATTTGCTATGTTGTGCCAGCTGTGAACTTGACGTCCTATGTGTAACTAATAAATTTGAAACAATGTGTTACAGAAACAAATTAGAAGAGAGATTTGGTACAGTGTTCTCATAGATATAACCAACTCATAGTAATAGTTTCATTCAAATAGCACTGTTAAGAATGTGGAGGTTTTGAAATGTATTTACCGTGTGTTAGCGCAAAACTACCCGCGGGTTATACAAGTTTTCCCAAACGAATGGCAGCTGTGTGGGGCTTAGACAATTTATTTTACTCATAAACATAGACATACCGGTGGGTCTTTATACCTTCGCTGTGAGGTTGTGAAGTGTGCTGTACATTTGATAGCGTTATGAGCATGATGCTAAACCTCAAGACAACGAACAGTCCCGAGGACAGTACTTTATGTACCGGTAGTTTACGGCAAGTTACGCTTTGTTTATGTATACAAGGTATACAAGGGTGCTGGTTGTACGATCTTGTTTTTACTAGGATTACGGCCAAGACATGGCCTAGATTGTTCCGATGTGCCAAAAAAAAAAAAAAACACCCCAAAATACTTGTTTTTACTTTTCACGGGCTGTATGCGCGAAAATACGGTAGTCTTTAAGCTTTCTACTGAACTGTCAATTTATTTGTTTATGTTAATATTAACCATTGCTCATCGATTCACCTTTGTTCATTGTGTCAGTGGATTATCTGTCTTGATTTCCCGATGACAGAAGGAAGATAATTTCAAACTAACGATGGCTTAAGGGTTGCTTTTTCTTGATCGTATTTTAATCATGTCAACTTCATTGTGGGATAAACTACCCCTCTTAAACAATTCTCCCATATCTGGTACACACACCCCTTTCCGCCCCCCTCTCTCTTTCTCTCTCCTTCCTTCTCTCATTATCACTCTCTTCTCTCTCTTTATGGGGAACTGCCTGATCTGGAAACCACTGCGCTGTTCATCTCTGATATAGGATTACATAAAATACAAAATGAAAGAAAGAAGAAAGAAAATTTAATATGCGCTAAACTACAGCTTCAAATGGATTACATTTCATGAAATACAAAAACGAAATCTACTAAAATACTCAGAAAGACACAAAGATAAAAACACTCATTTCTCGTCCCATATGCTAGGACACATTTGTACAAATACTCCTTCTTCCCTAGTGCTATTAGAGCATGGAATGGGTTGCCTGAGCTAGCCAGGAAAACCAGTGATTTAGCAGAATTTAGGTCATTGGTTAATATACATAACTGAATGACGCGTAGGACGTAATCATCTTTTTTTTTTTAAGTAACGTCTGTATTATATAAGATAAGATTTAAGAATGTATATTTTTCTTCGTTCCTTAAAAAAAAGTGTTGGCAGACAAGTTTTTAACAAACCCTTAACGGGAAGGAGAAACATATGCTCAACTTTATTTGGTTTCCAGTTCGAATCCTGTGAAGACTTAGATTTTGAAATTAGGGATTTTTTTTTTAGGACGCTCCTGAGTCCACCTAACTCTTATATGTGCCAGACATTAGTTGGGGGAAAAGTCGCTTGGTCGTTGTGTTGACCACGATATCCTCGTTAACTGTCGCCCCTAGAAACAGACGACCTTAACATCATCTGCCCCTTTTTTCTTTATCAAGAAACCCGAGTAAGACAATGGCTCCAGAACACTCCTATAGAAAGAAAACTATATGGAGAGCTCCTTGATTTGGAAACCACTGCACATTTCATCTCATTTAATGGTCTAGTCATCTGAACGCTCCAACAGAATAATGAGAATTTCCTGCCCTTTAGATCTCAAGGTCTGAAAAGGGTCTCTTTTACCCTTTATTTATTCTAGTCATATATTCAAATAAGTATATGGACCTCCACGTGTCTATCTTTTTAGTAAGTCGAGAATAAACTCTGAAACACGTTTTACTTCAAATAAAATAAAATGCCCCAAAAGTTTCATGTTTCCTTAAATTAAACCCTCACAACTCGGATCGTCGGCTTCCTCTGGTATATTGTTAATCCGAGTTGATCTTCCGCGCGGTGAAAAAATCTCCTTTAATCTTCTCACAAAAATCATCTCACGGCATTTTGTCCTGGATAAATACAGGAATGATTCGCATCGGTTGGTATCTGTGGTATCCGTTTCCTTGCGTTGCGCTCCCTACCTTGAAACTCAGAGGCGTTGACGTCTAGGGCCAAGTGATGTAATATCCTATGACGTCGTTACACTGATAGCAAATTTGTGCAATGGCTTCGATGGTGCTCAAGTGCTTGATGCGATGGTGCTAACGTTTGCCTCCTAGGTACATTCCTAGTTCCATATGCTAGGACAAATTTGTATAAATGCTCCTTCTTCCCTAGTGCTATTAGAGCATGGTTGCCTGAGTCAGCCTGGAAAACTAATGACTTGCAGAATTTAAGTCTTTAGTCAACATGCATGACTAGATGCATGACGCGTAGAACGTTATCATCTTCTTTTTGAAGTAACGTCTGTATTTTATAAGATAAGATAAGATGCTTTGTAAAGTTATAGCAGTGCTGGGTGTGAATGCAATAACTCCTGTTCAAAAAATATTTCCTTTGTCACAAAAAATGGTGACATTTCGTAAATTTCAGCATATTTTTACTTGTGATATATCTTTGTATGTAAGTTTTCATTATTGCACGTCTCACCCAAAAAAATCAGAGTTCGTAGCGCTCCTAAAATATAGTACAAAATATAGTCTCCTAAAATAAACAAAATTTGCCAGAATTCTCATAAAATTGTGTCCACTTTCCTAAAAAATGTTTTGCCTAATATAAAAAAAAAAAAATAATTTTAAACAATTCTGAATCATTCTAGAATTTGCCATTAAAAGAGAAGCGGTGCTGAGTGGTAAAGCGTTTGGCTTCTGAGCCGAGTGGTCCCGGGCTCGAAACCTGGTGAAGACGGATTTTTTTTTTAAATTTCGGGTTCTTAAGGGTGCCTCTGAGTCCACCCAGCTCAATTTAGTTGGGGAAAAAGTAAAGACGGTTGGTCGTTCTGTTGGGCCGCATGACACTCACGGTAACCTCTGGCCACAGAAACAGATGACATTGACATCGTCTGCCCAATAGGTCGTAATGTCTGAAGAGAATCTTGCTGATCTCCGTCTCGAAAGGTCTGGGAAACCCAAAATTCTCGACCTGTGTGGCGACGTTTATGCACTACGCAAGACAGCAGGGTTTCTGTCCAGGGCTTTTGCAAGAGAGGATTTGAGCCTTACAAGCCCTCACACTAATGGAGTTTGATGATGATGAGGATGAAAGAGAATCTTTACGTTGACATTACATTAAAAATGCTTTGTCCGATGTCCAAATAGTAATTGGGTCTTTATTCATTGAATTTCTATCTCAATTTTTTTTCATTGATTGAAGGTCCTTTGATATTGTTGTTAGACCAAAAACTTCACGTGGTTTGGAAGCCGAAAGGTTAACCTTTGCCATGAGTCCCGCTACGGGGTCTAAGGCGTCATCGTTAAGTTTTAGATTTTACTGAAAACAAATCACGGCGACAAAATATCAGCTCCAAACAACGCCTTTGTGCCAGTCGCCAGCGACATTGCCAGCTACAAATTCACTAATTCTTTTTTTACAAAACTACAAAATCTCATTTGTTAAGACTCCGCGTTTTTTTTTAACGCAAACAAATCTACGTAAAAAAAAAAATCATTTCCGGTTTTCTATCATGATTATCGGATTACTAAGAGACGCTATTTCTGTGTCACTAATGGCAAATAGTAAACATGGGTTGAAATATATACAATTACTTATCCAGAGATCATGTTCAAATGTTATCGGAAAACAAGACAGCTTGGAACAGGCTCGCGCAGAGTGTTCGACTTCAACTCTAGACGTATCGTTCTGTCGTATTTGTTTTGTGGTCGAAACGAAGCGTTGCTTTCAAAAGTTAGTCTGATTAATGGCAGACCTTGTGTCGACTCCCTGTATGTGTGTGTTTGGGGGGGGGAAGAGACAGTTAACCGTGCGCAGAACTGATAGTTTGGACCAAGCTCGTTGCTATATCAAAGGTCTGGCGTCACGGCCTGTGATTGGTAACGCGCTATTCGTGAAAACTGCCCACCGGCTGCGACGTCACAGGCCATTGTTCAGGCCTTCTATACCGATTGGTCTGGACTGGGTGCCCAAAACTTTTTTTTTTCTTTTGCCTGTCTTCCAGATAAATTTCCGACATGTCTGTCGTGGTTAGCATCACCGACACACACACACACACGCGCGCACACACACACGCGCGCGCACACACAAACATACACACACAAATATCGTCTCCGATGGAACAGTCTGGTTATTATTGTATACTGTGATGAGTTACCAAAAACCTAATATCGTGTCTCTGGCCCGGATATGGCCCGCTGACCGAAGTTTGGACATCATTGCCCCAATGTTATCATTCCTCTATTTCTCAAGAAAACTTAATTAATGATAATATAGACTTCCTATTTTGGCTTGGAGGCGCGATGGCTGAGCGGTAAAGCGCTTGGCCTCCGAATCGGGGACAGGGGTTCGAATCCTGGTGAAGACTGGGATTTTTAATTTCGGGATCTTCGGGCGCCTCTGAGTCCACCCAGCTCTAATGGGTACCTGGCATTAGGGAAAAGTAACGGTGTGCTGGCCACATGACACCCTCGTTAACCGTAGGCCACAGAAACAGATGACCCTTACATCATCTGCCCTATAGACCACAAGGTCTAAAAGGGGAACTTTACTTACCTATTTTGGCATATATTTGGACTACTTCATAGTTATATTATTCCTTGCATTTTAAGCCATGTTTATACTTTTGTTCCTTTATCGCCTGCTGTAGCGACTATACGAGTTAACGCTTTTTTTCCCCTCGCTCTAATGTGTGTGCGTTTTCGCATTGCAAGAATATTTGAAGGTAGAATTACTAGGGACTCGTTATTTTATTTTAGTTCAGTGTTTCAACGTTCGGTACCAGATTTTTTTTTTTATGTCTGTCGGACTTTTTTATTTTCTTGATTCCGTTGAAAAGGTTTGTCGTGTACGGTAGAAGCGACGTACAGCTCGGTCATTGTTCGTGAAGAATTGGGTGGTCTCTTCAAAAGACACACACCTTTTTATCGCTTGGATGAACTTGTGTGGCACACACTTTGCATACCGTGAATACAATTCGACTATGTGTGCATGTTCAACTGCCTGGATGTGGGGGGAAACACATGCCCAGAGGTGGACAGAGTAAAGGGGAGGTAATTTCGTCTTGAAGTGAATGACAAGGATGTAGATGTACAACAGAGCTGGAAAATTGCTATGCCTTTAATTGGTAATGAATACTGTTGTAAATCTATGGCAAGCCCTCAACGAAAGGTAGGAGGTAATAATAGCCGAGGTATTCATTTACAGTACAAAAAGGGATGGACTTCAGCTATCAAGTCCCAGAGTGTCTTTATCTTAAGTGACACCAGTCCTTTTCTACCTTAATACCAGCACAGACCATCGACACACTTTCCAGTGCCGCCCCAGGTCCTCAACACTGTTCACAGTTAGCACAAAGGACGTTCTCTTGAGTCAAGACAGCCCAGACTTCAATAACTTGCAGATCACTGCAGCCGGATCTACAACAGTCCTTCTTCCTAGTATATCCACTACTGCTTGTGTTTAATGGCGCTCTGATGCGCAACATCAGTGTGGCGCGGGAGTGGAGTTACAACACTACGTTCCATTGGTGATGAATAGGTTCAATTGGTGTTGAATAGGTTCAATTGGTGTTGAATAGGTTCAATTGGTGATGAATAGGTTCAATTGGTGATGAATAGGTTCAATTGGTGTTGAATAGGTTCAATTGGTGATGAATAGGTTCAATTGGTGATGAATAGGTTCAATTAGTGATGAATAGGTTCAATTGGTGTTGAATAGGTTCAATTGGTGATGAATAGGTTCAATTGGTGATGAATATGTTCAATTGGTGATGAATAGGTTCGATTGGTGATGAATAGGTTCAATTGGTGATGAATAGGTTCAATTGGTGTTGAATAGGTTCAATTGGTGTTGAATAGGTTCAATTGGTGATGAATAGGTTCAATTGGTGACGAATAGGTTCAATTGGTGATGAATAAGTTCAATTGGTGATGACTAGGTTCAATTGGTGATGAATAGGTTCAATTGGTGATGAATAGGTTCAATTGGTGATGAATAGGTTCAATTGGTGTTGAATAGGTTCAATTGGTGTTGAATAGGTTCAATTGGTGTTGAATAGGTTCAATTGGTGATGAATAGGTTCAATTGGTGATGAATAGGTTCAATTGGTGATGAATAGGTTCAATTGGTGATGACTAGGTTCAATTGGTGATGAATAGGTTCAATTGGTGTTGAATAGGCTCAATTGGTGTTGAATAGGTTCAATTGGTGATGAATAGGTTCAATTGGTGTTGAATAGGCTCAATTGGTGTTGAATAGGTTCAATTGGTGATGAATAGGTTCAATTGGTGCTGAATATGTTCAATTGGTGACGAATAGGTTCAATTGGTGATGAATAGGTTCAACTGGTGATGACTAGGTTCAATTGGTGATGAATAGGTTCAATTGGTGATGAATAGGTTCAATTGGTGTTGAATAGGTTCAATTGGTGATGAATAGGTTCAATTGATGATGAATAGGTTCAATTGATGATGAATAGGTTCAATTGATGATGAATAGGTCCAATTGGTATTGAATAGGTTCAATTGGTGTTGAATAGGTTCAATTGGTGATGAATAGGTTCAATTGGTGTTGAATAGGTTCAATTGGTGTTGAATAGGTTCAATTGGTGATGAATAGGTTCAATTGGTGATGAATAGGTTCAATTGGTGATGATAAGGTTCAATTGGTGATGAATAGGTTCAATTGGTGTTGAATAGGTTCAATTGGTGATGAATAGGTTCAATTGGTGTAGAATAGGTTCAATTGGTGTTGAATAGGTTCAATTGGTGATGAATAGGTTCAATTGGTGATGAATAGGTTCAATTGGTGATGACTAGGTTCAATTGGTGATGAATAGGTTCAATTGATGTTGAATAGGCTCAATTGGTGTTGAATAGGTTCAATTGGTGTTGAATAGGCTCAATTGGTGTTGAATAGGTTCAATTGGTGATGAATAGGTTCAATTGGTGATGAATAGGTTCAATTGGTGATGAATAGGTTCAATTGGTGATGACTAGGTTCAATTGGTGATGACTAGGTTCAATTGGTGATGACTAGGTTCAATTGGTGATGAATAGGTTCAATTGGTGATGAATAGGTTCAATTGGTGTTGAATAGGTTCAATTGGTGTTGAATAGGCTCAATTGGTGTTGAATAGGTTCAATTTGTGATGAATAGGTTCAATTGGTGTTGAATAGGCTCAATTGGTGTTGAATAGGTTCAATTGGTGATGAATAGGTTCAATTGGTGATGAATAGGTTCAATTGGTGATGACTAGGTTCAATTGGTGATGACTAGGTTCAATTGGTGATGAATAGGTTCAATTGGTGTTGAATAGGTTCAATTGGTGATGAATAGGTTCAATTGGTGATGAATAGGTTCAATTGGTGATGACTAGGTTCAATTGGTGATGAATAGGTTCAATTGGTGATGAATAGGTTCAATTGGTGTTGAATAGGTTCAATTGGTGTTGAATAGGTTCAATTGGTGATGAATAGGTTCAATTGGTGTTGAATAGGTTCAATTGGTGATGAATAGGTTCAATTGGTGTAGAATAGGTTCAATTGGTGTTGAATAGGTTCAATTGGTGATGAATAGGTTCAATTGGTGATGACTAGGTTCAATTGGTGTTGAATAGGTTCAATTGGTGTTGAATAGGTTCAATTGGTGTTGAATAGGTTCAATTGGTGTTGAATAGGCTCAATTGGTGTTGAATAGGTTCAATTGGTGTTGAATAGGTTCAATTGGTGTTGAATAGGTTCAATTGGTGATGAATAGGTTCAATTGGTGATGAATAGGTTCAATTGGTGATGAATAGGTTCAATTGGTGATGAATAGGTTCAATTGGTGATGAATAGGTTCAATTGGTGATGAATAGGTTCAATTGGTGATGAATAGGTTCAATTGGTGATAAATAGGTTCAATTGGTGTTGAATAGGTTCAATTGGTGTTGAATAGGTTCAATTGGTGATGACTAGGTTCAATTGGTGATGACTAGGTTCAATTGGTGATGACTAAGTTCAATTGGTGATGACTAAGTTCAATTGGTGTTGAATAGGTTCAATTGGTGTTGAATAGGTTCAATTGGTGATGACTAGGTTCAATTGGTGGTGACTAGGTTAAATTGGTGGTGACTAGGTTAAATTGGTGATGACTAGGTTAAATTGGTGATGAATAGGTTCAATTGGTGATGACTAGGTTCAATTGATGATGACTAGGTTCAATTGGTGATGAATAGGTTCAATTGGTGTTGAATAGGTTCAATTGGTGATGAATAGGTTCAATTGGTGATGACTAGGTTCAATTGGTGATGACTAAGTTCAATTGGTGTTGAATAGGTTCAATTGGTGTTGAATAGGTTCAATTGGTGATGACTAGGTTCAATTGGTGATGACTAGGTTAAATTGGTGATGACTAGGTTAAATTGGTGATGACTAGGTTAAATTGGTGATGAATACGTTCTGTGGTTGATAATTACTTTCAGTACCCTTTCAGACCTTTGCGAGGGCAGATGATGTAAGGGTCATCAGTTTCTGTGGTCCACAGTTAACTAGGGTGTCATTTGGCCAACACAACGACCCACCGCCTTTACTTTTGCTGTTAGTGTCACTGTCAGGTACACCTTAAAGCTGTGTGGAATCAGAGGCGACCTAAAGATCCCGAAATTACAAATCTCAGTCTTCGCCAGGATTTGAACCTGGGACCTCTCAGAAGTCAAGTGCTTACCACTCGGCCACCGCACCTCTAATGTATAAGTATGGACTATCAAAGTTATATTATATAAGTTTAAATCGACGCGAAGAGAAACACTACCGCATCACATTTGGTTTTACAGTCACCTAATCAATTGCGTGCATGTAACTCTACCTGAGGTACTGGGTATTGATTAGTCAACAGCTGTTTGTATAACAAAAATAAAACCCTTTTTTGCAAACCTTTTATCAACTCACTCTGTCTGTCTGTTTGGTAAAAAAAGTTTGTACACGTTATTTCTCCGACACCCAATCTTGGACCAAGCTGAACATTTTCCACAATTATTTCTTTTACCTGACAACACAAGAATCAATAAAAACAATAACACAAATACGTTGTTTAACTATTGGTAATTCATTTTTATGTTTGGTATCTTGAACATGGAAAGGAATTGTACTTGACTGAGGTGGTGGTATCAGCTGAATTAGTCCCCTCTATAAGTCGCCGCTTTTAAGGAAATGATACACTCTTCTGTTCTAAACACACCTCCTAGCAGAGTGGTTAGAATGTCGTTTATCGGCTTGAGGAGGCTGAGTCATGAATTCGAATTCAGTTCGTTCCCCTATTATTATTATTATTATTTTATAAATGTTTTAAAAACGTTTACGGTATAAAATTCACCCCCCCCCTCCATTTTCCCAACTGGTCCATGTAAGTGATAGGATCGCAGCGTATCGAGAAAGCCAACAATTATGAAATAGCGCTAAACAAAAACTATTGGTAAAAAAAAATAAATTATTTCTAATCGCTCTGATTTATTATTGTTGGTCTAGATCTATTACAAACGTAATCAAATGACTGATCCGAACTAATTGATACAGCTACACTTCGTATAAGCTTTTTTTTTTTTTTTTTAAGTACCATTTATGTCATTCTTGTTATGCGTGCCTGGTCGAATTATGCATTGAAGTTGTTTTCACTTAGGCTGGGTTGATTTTTGTCTTCTGCTAAAATCCAAAGCTGGACTACACGTCGTTTGGCCAGATTTTTAAAACAAGTTAAACTGTCGTGAAATGCAAATTAAGAAATAAAAATAAAATTTTTAAAAATAAATCTAGAATTTTATGTAACTGTTTTTTTTTCCTTTATTTTTGTTTAAATATGGGGGGGGGGGGGAATGATTTATTAATCGGTTATAAAAAAAAAGTAGCTTTCAATTATTCTTTTTCCCTGCCCCAAATTTTGAAATTTTCATTGAACTATTCCACCCTCCAAGTGTCCTAAGGTACCAGGAAAATTAAATTATCTCTGCCCCCCCCCCCCCCCCCCGGTAATTTAATGTCGGTGCTTTTAGGGAAGTAGCGCAGACCTGTAGAGAAGACACACAAGGCACGGTTGATTTGTATTGTCGCCATGATACCATGCACGTAGGCAGTCCTTTTGTATTTTTTTTTTAACACAGCTGCGTTCTAGATAATGGAAGTAATTGGCATAAACGTTTCCTGACGTTTAAAAGAGTTCAAATATCTACCAAAGTTATCGCCTCTTTCTGGTGTTGTATTGACGTGACTGTGAGAACCTGGAATCGTTGATGTCGTGATTAAAAATATGTACTATTTAAACATTGTTGATCTTTTTGGTTTATTTTAGTTGCTGTTAATATATAGGCCTACATTGGAGGTAGGTGGCTGAGCTGTGAAGCGCTTGGCTTTCGAATCGGGGGTCCCGGGTTCGAATCCTGGTGAAAATTTTGGATTTTTTAAATTTCGGAGTCTTTGGGCGCCCAGCTCTAATGGGTACCTGCCATTAGTTTGGAAAACGTAAAAGTGGTTGGTCGTTGTGCTGGCCACATGTTACCCTCGTTCACAGTGGACTACAGAAACATGCTTTTACATAAGAGGCGTGGCGGCCGACTGGTAAATCACTTGACTTCCGAGGGGTCCCGTGTTCGAATATGATCCATAGATCGCAAGGTCAGAAAGGGGAACTCTACTTTTTTAAATATATACATAGTTATAATCTTATATATATATATATATATATATATATATATATATATATATATATATATATATATATATAGTAGGCTAGTAGAGACTAACAAACACTTATTAGTCTGTGTAAATGCTAACATTATACATGTTATATCGTCTATATATATATGCCTAAAAGGAATTTAATTATCCCCCCTATCTGTTAATTAGCACATTCTTTCGACATGTCAGCAATGTGGGTTACTGGGTTACAATAACGAGACGGGCCTGACAAAACATTTACTATCACATTAACTATTTTAAAATGTCTTTTTTTTCCTGTTTACTAGACCCCAACGCGAGTAATTGTACTACTGGTACTATTTACTAATTTAACAACAGGTCACATTAGGAGCGGGTGGCATCAAGCTGGGAAACTCTGGCCTTACGGTTTGGAGACAGAACCATAAAACTTGCGGACCCAATGGGAATAGAGAACATTAAACAGTAAAATGTCATCCTATCTTTCCAGTGTTCGT
This sequence comes from Biomphalaria sudanica, assembly GCA_036873155.1. Taxonomy (NCBI): domain Eukaryota; kingdom Metazoa; phylum Mollusca; class Gastropoda; family Planorbidae; genus Biomphalaria; species Biomphalaria sudanica. The sequence continues at coordinate 1,456,311 of JAZGLO010006697.1, forward strand.
TCACGTCGAACAGGGCGAGTAGCTTCAGTATTCACGTCGGGTAGGACTGTCTTAGGTTTATGGTATATGAAATTTTAAACTTGACCAAACCGCTCTTGTAGTGGCAGGCCTTAGTCTGCTATACCTCGTTGGTGTTCTGCATAATAAATTCCTGGACCATAATCCCCCATCTTATGGGTCGAGAGGCCAAGTGCGCTTGAACTTGGCTTGGCTTGGCTTGGCTACCTAGAAGGGGGCTCGAGGTTCGAGCGCCTAAAGGCAGCACGGAAAACCAACTCCTAGATACCCCCTCCCCCCCCACTGGTCCACAAATGAGGACCAAAAGTGCTCTGAGCATGCTAAAAGCATGAAAGTAGCGCTATAATAATAATAATAATAATAATAATAATAATAATGCCGCACAAGATTGGCTGAAGACGAAACGTGACCACCATGAAGTCTAGAGGCAAAAAAAAAAAAAAAGACTTAAAAATTAAAAAAAAAAAATCTCTTTAGGATTTCTGTAACGTTAGATGTCTTGGTACATATGACTGGACAACTAGGTCTACTTCTTTGTATTACTGCAACAAGAACCTCCCCCCCCCTCCCAAAAAAAAAATAAAAAAATTGGACAGTATCATTAACTTGCAATGTTTCTCTTTTTTCTCTTCTATTATCTCTTTTGTTTCTATTTTTCTTTTTCGTCTCTTTCTCTGGTCTCTTCTTCTTGATCTCTTCTATCCCCTTTTTCGCTTCGTTCTTTTTCTTATCTCTTTTCTTCTCGCCCCCCCCTTTTTTTTTCCTATTTCTGATTCTTTTTCATTTATTAATTCTCTCTCTCTCTCTCTCTCTCTCTCTCTCTCTCTTTTATTTTCTAGTTCACTCTTTCTCTCTGTTTCTTTTCTCTCTTTTTTTACAAAGCCTAACAACAATTCACCCTGGTCTTTCTGGTAAACATTTTTGTACGCGTCATTTTTTCCCCACTTCCCATTATCGGATCAAGTTGAGACTTTGGGCACAATTATTTACAAAGTATGAATTTAAAAAATAAATAAATATATATATTGTTATTAAGGGCAATAAATCTTACAGTATTGACAGATATGGTTATAAATATAGAGTTCTTTTCCTTTGATAAGCCTTGTTTTGAAAGTATTTAAAAAAAAAATATTTGACTTGTTCTGTTGTCTCTTTTCTCGCTATGTTTCTATCTTTTTTTTTCTCTAGTCTCTTTTTTCTCTTCTATCTTTTTCTCTTCTTTGTTGCTTCTCTACTTGTCTCTTCATTTCTTTTTTTTTTCTTTCTTTCTTCCCTCTTTTCGGCTTCTAGCCCTCTTATATTCACACTGTCTGCCTCCTCTATTTCTCTGTTATCTACCTTCTGTCATTCTCTCTTCTGTTTCTCTTTCATCTCTATTTTTCTCTTTTCTCTCTTTCTGCTCCCCCCCCCCCATCTCTCTCTCTCTCGTTTTCTCTTAATATTTCACATTAGGAGTTTGGAGTGTTTTTGCTGTAAATAGGGAAACACTAAAGTACCCTTTAATTACCCCTTCTGCCCCAAACCACACACACACACACACACACACACACTCACACATGCATACATACTATCAGGGCCTTCACATTTCGCGTCCATTCTAAAACACCCGGGACTTATTTTTATTTTTATTGTCGTTTAATGACGCTTTTAATAGTACTTCAAACTTAGTAGTTCTAGGACCAGGTCAGGGGGAGATGATCGCTAAACGCGTGATTCTTAAAGTCCCCTGCACCCTCCCTCACCCCCATTCTCTTCTTGATTTATACAACGTTATCGCCTCCCCTTATCAAGAACCAGAACTGCGGTTGGGATTAAGTAGCTACTAAAAGAAAAAACATAAAATGACTCTGGGTTGAAGGTGTCCTACTTCTGATCGAAGATCTCATGTGTCGACGCCAACATTTACATCTACACTTCCCCCCCCCCCACACCTTTCTTCACTTCATACATTCGTCTGCAATTACACCCCCCGTCCCCTCCTCTCACACCCCAACTAAACCATAAATAGTTGTGATTTGTATGCAAAATTGGGTGCATCTGTGAGTGTCAGCGTCGAACTTTCCTCATGATTTCTCTCCCTTTTCCCCCACATTCCCACACAAGGATCTACGCTAGTGTGTCTCAATCTGTAGAGCGGCCTTCCCATTTCCGAAAAGCGACGTGCCGACAAGCAAAAAAAAAAGAGGGGGGGGGAGAGAGAATTCGCTTTTTTTTTTTTTTCAAGGATAAAATAAAACCCCAAATTATGACCAATAGCCAACAGGGCTTTAAAAGGATATCAGCGTTGCTGGTGAAAAAATGGCAAATGTGAATTGTTTCAAATTCCTCGGAGCTATTGTCTCAGATGAAGGAACCAAACCTGTACTACTGGCTCGAATTGAACAGTCCGCAAAGGCAAAAGCAGAGCCATCGACACCAAAATCAGACTGATACGTTCCCTGGTCATGGCCACATTTTTATATGCTTGCGAGTCTTGGACGATGACTGCAGAGCTAGAGAGGAGGATCCTACCAATGGAATTGTGATGCTACAGAAGGATCCTAGGTATCACATTCAAAGACCGCATCACAAACGAAGAGATTAGAGACAGGGTCACTGCAGCGATTGGACACCATGATGACCTACTAACTATCGTAAAAAAAAACGTAAAGTAAAACTCTATGGCCGTTTTACAAGGTCTTCGGGGCTCGCAAAGACATTCCTTCATGGAACAATAGCAGGTAAAAGAAGAAGAGGCAGACAGAGAAAGCGATGGGAAGACACCATCAAAAAATGGACGGACCTGTCATTGAAGGAGGTTCTATCCAAGGCAAAAGACAGAGAGGAATGGAGAAAGACGGTCGACAAATCTTGCGTGGTCACAACTAAAAACTTGAGAAACACTGATCTACGCCATTCTGTACGTGGCACCACACACGTGGACCTATGACAATTATACTGTGCTATGCGGTAACCTGACACCCAGCAAATTGGAGATAATTAATGCACCAGGGCGCAACCATTTCCCTTATCCTGCCATCGAAACCATTGCACAGATACTATTAGCACCCTCGCTTTGCCTTTTGACCCGCTCCGAGTGCCACTACCACAATTTTGTACATAACCGGGAAGACAAAAAGTTTTGGGCCTTATGACGAGTTCATCTCTATTGAAAGAATTACAGTTTTATTATTTCTTATGCCGACAATTATTAAAATCGCAACGTAGTGGCATTGAAGAGAATGCGAGGTATTATTTATAACTATCTAGCACGACCTTGTTGAGTTTAATATATTTATATTATGCTAATTAAGCAAACTATATTTCGATTGATTAAAGTTTTTATTGTCTACCTTATGATCATTCATATCTATGCAATGTGTATAGCATATTGCTGGAGTATAAAATATATATATGCCACGTCTTAATTTGACTGCATTTCTAAAATTAAAGTTACGAATGAAGGTTATGCACACATACCTATAAATTATATACTCTGAATTTCTATGCATGAGATTATCAATGGCCGCGAAAAGGGACCCGAAGAGGCCGTAAATTTAGTAATTCTAATTCTATCATAGACTCTTAAAAAAACTGAATCAGTACCTTTGAAGCCAATCAACACTAGTTCATTAGTTATATTCATTGAAAAACTCTTAGTTTCAAGATTTAAACTCTACAGCTCAAGATCTAGATCTAGATCAGCGGTTCCCAACCTTTTATGCCCGGCGACCCCTTTTTACAATCCCCCACTCTGCCGCGACCCCCCCTCCCCCGCAAATAGACACATCAATAGAAGAATAGACAAAAACAATCCATTTTTTCGAAGGTCTTTGGCGACCCCTGGCAAGTCGTCAATCGACCCCCCAAAGGCGTTGCGACCCACAGGTTGAGAACCCCTGATCTAGATCAAGTTTTAGACAGCATTTATATATTTCGTCCCGCATACCGTAGTCTGGGTGTCACTGTCATAAAATCTATGGTCAGAAACTACCCCCACTAAATTTAAACTTTAATCTTGGGAAACGAATTGTTTTGCTGAATGTGTGCGAACATTAAACATGGGTGTGCAACCTATGCCATCGTACACTGTATGGTTCGCGCTGAAAGAGGTTACCCTATTGACCATGTGAAGCACAAAGACTAATAAACACTAAAGCACGTTCTATTTTTATAATGCAGTATTTCCAAACTTTTTTCTAACGGAACACTTTGCATATTAATAATAATTTAATAATAATAATAATTTAATTTGTAGAGCGCTGTTAACAAATATGATGTAGGCTCAAGGCGTTGTGATAACATTACAAACATAATCATGAGAGCTAAATGCAGAAACTGATATAAACAAATTTTAACAGATCTTAATGTTCTTCTTGCATGTAGTGAAGCATGTTGTCTGTGTATGTTGAGTAGGCTATTTAGTGGAACATTTGGCTTATTTTTTTTTTTTACAGAGATTAGTTCACATGGTGGCCTTCTAGTTAACTATTCCAGTAGTTTGTGGAACACATAATCAGGCCTCGAGGAACACGAGGGTTCCGCGGAACACAGTTTGGGGGAAACACTGTTAGAATGTAATCACAGAGTTCTTGTCCAATTGTTGACTATGTGAAGTGGGAACTCTGCCTCTATCACCACGGAGAGGTGCTTGTGAAGATTTGAATGGGCCACTAATGTCGCTGGGTGTCTTTCCACGCAGTATTAGGTTTAGCTCGATCTTGAACTGATACATTAAAATGGCGGTTAAAAAGATGCCGCCCACATTGTCTGGTATTGACCTCGCGTAAGTTTCGTCTCCTCCATCACCCCCCCCCCCGCCCCCACTCTGTACAGCGAAGGAGGAAAAGGTCAATATTTGTTTCTCACGTTGAACAAGTCTTTTTTTGTATCCTTTCAAGTACGCCGGTGACCGTCTCCTACTTTTTATTTTTTGCTTTTTGCATATCCGGGTCGTGACTTTCTTCCAATTCCAGCAGCCATCTTGAGTCACGCTCCAGGGCAGATCAAGGGGACGTAAGCCCCTATGTTTAGGCGTATCATTTGCTTAGAGTTTCATCCCTTTTTTTGAATTTTTTCAAGGGGCGCACATTTGTCTTTTAGTATCCAGAAACTATCCATGGATTATTGCACGCAGCTAATGAAAATAGTGCGAGAACCGTCGAGACGCCTGCTTTGATCAGGTGTAAGTTTGAAGGATGGATATCTGAGGCGTGAATAAATGTTGGATCATGCTCCTATAGCAATCTTTCAATTCGTTATGAATGTAGCATAGTGTTGACTTGCCCGGCAAACAACCTCAGCGGTGAAGATTTAACGGATCTTTGAAATGCGGCCGCCTTAACATTCCAAGTATACTTAAAGAGATTTGTAGCTTCCTCCAAGATAGATTGAAGTAGCGAAGAGTTAGTAAGACTCCATCCGAAGGGCACGTTGCATGGAGTTGGTGGGTGCTGAAGTACACAGGAACCTGATTATGGCTTTGGAATCATTATCGGATTTCAAATGATGGCCTAGGGCAGGGGTTCTCAACTTGTGGGTCGCGACCCCCTTGGGGGTCGATTGACGATTTGCCAGGGGTCGCCTAAGACCATCGAAAATATGGATTGTGTATGTCTATTCTTCTATTGCTGTATGTGTGTGCGTGGGGGGGGGGGTCGCGGTAGAGTGGGGGGTATAAAAAGGGGTCGCCAAGCTAAAAAGGTTGAGAACCGCTGGCCTAGGGCGTGAATTATGTTCAATATAAAAAGCTATGAGGAAGAGAAGCCATGCTCCTTGCCAACGGGTTTGTGTTTAGATTTGAGGATTGGGTTTGACAGAAAGATTCAAAGTCTGGGATAACGAGCTGTTCACAAGACAGACAGAATCGTTGTTGACAACAACCTGACTAGATAAACAACATGGTTGTAAGTTGCTTCATCCGACACGAAATGTATAACGTAAGCTCTGAATGTGAATTTGGGGTGAAGTGAGTGTGTGTGTGTGAGTCATTGTGTATCTTCTTCCTCGTTCTCATGATTATGTTGGAGCGTTCAGATGTCTTCGTGTATGAGTTTCACTCTTTTAAGTTACGCTCCTTCGTGTTCCTGTCCTGTAATGAAACGGGTCAGCGTTAGTAGATGCTGGGGGGGGGAGGTATATAAAGAAGCCAGATGCAGAGATGACAACAGAGTAAAGAAGCCGTTCCATCTGTTGAAGAGCTTGACTTTATATGAAGTGCTGTAGATTTTATGACATCTTTGAAACCGTTCATTTCTGAAACGCTTTGACGCCAATACATATTGATATAAAATTATTTAGGAAACGACATTACACGTGATTATAGAAGTTTTGTTCAACCTTGCTGTGAGATAGCCAAGCGGTCCCGCTCCTCCCGCATAGTGTTTTCACGTTCTCGTGAGAGCACTAAGTCTTTATTCCAGCAGCCATTCAGCAGCCAGCGCGATGCCTTCTTTTTGAAATGCAGTGCTTCGTTACAGAGGTATCTTAAACAAGACATTGCTACAAATGTCATCGATACGCTAGTTTAAGCCAAAACATAAGACGCCGAAATAGTGACATATATTTTTATTTTCTTTTAGTTGATGTCGCTAAAAATTCAATCTGACAACGACCACATTTATTATACAAACAACTTTTTTAAAATGAATTTTTACAGCTGTCTGTTTAAAGGGACAATTTGATTTTCACTTCCTACTGTCGTATCAAGCTGAAACTTGATATATGTATAAATAAAACTATTCTTTGGTTTGTTTTACATGTTTCGGATCATAATTTAAAAAAATTATATCCTAGCTCAAACCTCCCGCAGCACAACGCAGGATGGCGGAGGGAAGGTTTCGAACACTGGACCATCGAAAAGGGACTTGAGAACGCATATTACACGACCAGGCAGTCATTTATCCTTTCCACCATAGTTTACCACACTCTCGCCACACATCCACACACACAGGCTCGCAATAAATACACACACACACACACAACGTGTCTAAAATGGTGTTTGTACTTAGATTACCCTAGTTCCTTGCGACTGATCAGCTCAAGTAAATCCAAGAGAAACAACTTAGTTTTACTTCTGCTTAAAAAAAAAAGATTTATCGCATATCTTCTGATATCGTAAATCCTCACCTTCTAGCTCAGAGGTTCTCAACATCTTTCATTCGCCTTTCCACATCGTCCTCAATTTCACCAAACATTCTCCGCAGGTTTTAGATTCCTTTTACAGAAAATTTGGACGATTTGTTGTTGTTTTTTTTTGGTTTCAAAATGTCAAACGCGCCATTTTTTCCCCCTATATCTTAAATGCATACATCCATCTTCTGCTTTGAAGGAAGTTCTGTAATTATCAAGATAAGAATTAATAAGATAATTTATCATCTAATCCCCTTAGCGTGTGATATTGATGGGCTCAAATTATCCTTTGGATACAAATCTGGATTTTCGACTAATGCGTACATATTTACATATAAGGCTACAAAACGCGATTACCCTCTGTCTGTCGAATTCGGACTTTGGCTTAGTCTTTATTACGCTAGAAATGTTGTGTCATGGGTTTCAATTATTTATTTTTTTCTTTCTTTCCAGAAACAATGGAAAATGAATCTCGTCTGCACAGTCCCCTCGATACTCTGCATATTTTTGGTACACATGGCTAGTGCACTTCCGGTCAGCAAATGTCCGAGCGTGTGCCAGTGCAGCTCAGAGTACTACGTCTACTGCCAGTCTTCTGATATCGGCGACGACCAACTAGCGGGAGTCATCAGGGCGGTGCCGTCCACTGCCGTGCTGCTGGACCTGAGCTTCAATCGAATCACCCGCCTCGACCGCGAAGCTTTCCGCACCCTCCCGCAGCTGGAGATTCTCAACCTCGCCTCCAATCATATCAAGGAACTCGTCGAGGGCGTCTTCACTGGCCTCGGCAAACTCGAGGAGCTGAATCTCCGAGGAAACAAGGTGTCCACCCTTAGCAATACTTCCTTTTTCGGGCTGACAAGCCTGAAAGAGCTTCACCTTTGCGGGAACGACATAACCTTGCTTCCTCCAAGCGTTTTCCAGAACCTCTCGTCCTTAGAAAAGCTGCACCTCCAGCGAAATGCCATCATTGAACTTCTGCCATGGTCATTCATCGGCCTGGTCGTCTGCAAAGGCTAAATCTTAGTCGAAATTTGCTCAAATCAATTTCCCGTAATACTTTCTCGGGCTTAATATCCTTGAAGAGGTTATCTTTATCGGGAAATTCCATATCGGAAATTTCCTCTGTTGATGCTTTTAAAAGTATGGCCAATCTTGAAGAGCTTCTTCTACAGGACAATGAGATTGATAATGTGCTGTTTATGTTCGGCAATGACTTCTACTCTTCTTTGAACATGGTGTCTCTCTCTGGCAACAAGATCACCTCCATTCCGTCCCATGTGTTCCCGAATATCCTTAATTTGAAGCGGATTGATTTCAGTTTTAACAGCATCCGCCATATCGGCGGTCAGTCTTTCAGAAATTTGTATTTAGAGACACTTCATCTCCATGGCAACAACCTGACGGAAGTCAGCAGGGAAATGTTTGACGGCGCAAGGCGTATATCGGAGCTGGACCTTTCACGTAACAGAATTGACGATGTCAGCACCGGCGCCTTTGACAGCTTCCGGGAGACGCTGTTGAGTTTGGATTTACATTCTAATCAGTTGACTTTGGTTCATCCGGGTATGTTTCGGGGCATGAGAAGATTGAGGCTCTGTAACATGGCGGCGAATGTGATTTCCGGTATTGAACAAGATTCTTTCAAAGACTTGGAGAAATTGGAAGAGCTCAACCTGTCTGGGAATAAATTCACAACGCTGTCCGCGGATTCGATCTCCGGACCCGTGGGATTAAGAAAACTGTACCTGGTCTGCAATCCGATGCGGAAACTTGTAGGCTTTGTGTTCGATGATGTCGCGGACAAGATATTTATAGAGACCAACAGCACTATGCTGCAGTCGACGTCCGACTCTGTCACAGTGACCTGGCCCTACATGGAGGGGTCGCAGCTGTACTGGACCCTCTCTGTAACCTGCATCACAACGGGCTCCTCCTGCTGGGTGCCGGCCTACGACGCCATCCTCCGGCCTTACGTCACGCAGGTGACCATTCGGGACCTAGCCCCCAATGCGGACTACTTCGTTTGCGTCCGTCCAGTGTTCTTGTCCACGGAGGTCAACGTCTCCCAGTGCGTGCACGTCCGGACTCAGCAACCTCCCCCTAGCAACTTGCACCAAACTACAGCGCCCTATGATGGCGCGAGGAACTCTGCCCATCCCTTGACGACCTCCTTATTTCACACAGTTTTCACTCTTTTGTTATTAACCGCACCGCTCAGATGTCTCAAGTGACGATTTTGTTCTTAAATTATTTCTCACGATGATACGATTTGTTGATTTTCTGTTGTTCTTGTTGAACTTAATTTATTTCGTTGCTTGTTGATGTATTTTTATTTTATACACTTTCTCTTTGTCTCCGTGCTTGTTTTTATATTACCGTTCCCTATTAGCATAATGAGCTATTCCTGAATGCTACCCTACCTCCTGGTATATTTCTTTGAGTGTAATACCAAAGATGTTGCTGTTTAACACAAGTCTACACGCACATTTTCATCTGTCCACATTTTTGCTGTAAAAAAAAACACATAATTTTTGCGGCTTTGCCCTGTTTCGACATCTACATTGCTGGCAAACCAGATTTGGGTTTCGTCACTATTTTCTTTCATTATTTATGCTTAGGTGGTGTCACCCTGTGACGTCTTCTTATCTCAAGGTTGTATCCTCCAGTGACGTCATTTTTTTTTTAAATTGTAAAACTATAAAAAGAAATTACGATTGTCTTTTCGCTGTATATTCCAATAAGCCATGTGTGTTGGCGGTAGAAACCAGATAGTTAACTCTCAATTTGCTTCATTATTGTAGCTTAGGTGGTGTCCACCAGTGACATCTATATTAAGGTTGTAGTCCCCCCTCCCCCAATGATATCATTCATTTATTTTTGCTAGTAGAATGTCATTTTGCTGCATAATTCAAATTAAGTCAGACGTGAGGGGGCTAGAAGGAGACCAGAAGTCGTGTCTATCGTTAAATGGCACCTTCAATGTGTCTTAAACACCCAATTTTCAATTTTCTAAAATCTTCAGGCATTATTGTCACCATTTTTTTAAAATAGTTTAAAACGATTTCTTTTAAATATTTTTTTTTTTTAGAATCATATATATATATATAAGCATACATAAAGTGGCAATTATCCTTATCACCCCCCCCCCCCCATGCAGTAGTATGTTGGTATGATATATCAAATGCATTAGTAAAATTCTGTATACAGGTGAGAGATGTCGCACTGACTCCAAATGTTACCCACTTTAAAACCTGCGAGATAATTACGCTGGATCCTTCCCTGCCCTTTTTTTCACTTCTCTATCTCGGCTATTCCCCCCCCCCCTTTTTTTTTCCTTTTTTTTTCTCTCTTTAATTTCGTGAATGAACTAGAAACCTCCACAGTGTGTCGCCACGTACAATCACTCGATAGAAGCGCATTTTATTATGATGTACTGTAAGCACTGTCACTCCAAAAGCAAAGAGCCTTGCAGACCTAGGCCAACATTTTGATACAAGCTTTGAATTGTGTAAAAATGAAAGTAAATGGATCAAAGAACAACACTGAGCGTTAGGTTAACGCGTCCACCTGGAGTCCACCACAGTTTGGGGTCTCGGATCAAGGGATGCAGCAATTACTGTTTCTGTCCATTTCGCCATTGGCTCTAAGCTGACTGTTACTGCCATAAATAGTGACATTCACTCAAATAAACAATGAGCATGACTTCTTGAAAATAAGACGTCTGCCCAGTTATCTCATGCATGGATAATTCTCTGCTGTGTGTACTGTTTCTGCATCCGACTTTGAGTGAAAAGCTAGTGTTTATAGTATAGATTTTACGTGTTTTGTTTTTGCACATAAAACTCGCTAGTTTTTAGGTGATAACATTTTTTCATTTTTTTTTTTACCTCCTGAGCCTCTTTAAAAGTATACAGTTTTCTACTTTTCAAGAGAAACAATCGTTGAAAGTGATGCCCCTTTTGTTTGTTAACTGCATTATTTCCCCTTGCTTTCAAATGACATTGTGTGTGATTTCTCGGTGGGACACTGATTGCTTTAGCGGGACATGGATCATTAACTCTGATTACATGTCATGTTAATACTGCTTACATTATGATGTAAATATGTTGTTATTGTTTTATGCATCTTTTTCATGTTTTTTTTTAAATATGATTTTGATATGTTGAATAAATTAATTTATTTCCAAGTCACGACTTTTTTCCATTATGTACAATTATGAAACACATGTTAAAAAATTAATTGATTACATATCAGCCTGCATAACTTCTTAACATTATCTCTGCCTGTGGACCCAGCCAAGACCATTCGTTCTAGATGGCCTCCACACTGATCTGCAACTGTGGGCAGTTTAGAACAATAGCTCGTTGCCACGTCGTAGTCCTGTGACGTGGAAACGAGCTATTGGTCTAAACTGCCCACAAGGTCGTAACGTTGCAGGTCAGTGTTCAGGCCTTCCATCACGATTGGTCTCGTACCACCCTGGGGCTTCACCCACCATTCAGCTTCCTCCAGGCGTCTCGGTACTGGGCGAGAGTCTCTCCATCTTTTTTCCACGTCTGCACAGCTGCTTGGCATCTGCCCCCAAAACTCTTCGCCACGCATTTCTGGGTCAGTACTTTCTTATTTACTTGAGGGGTTTCCAGGCGAGGGCTTCTCATAATATACATCAAGTAGAGACATGAGAGTGATAACTAATACTAGGACATCATAGTCACCAATATGAGAGTCCCAGCTACGTGCTTCAATAGTATGTTCGGCTCCCTTAGCGATAGCCATTGCCACGTTCAGGGCATGATAAACAAATATAATCTATAGATCTATATAAGCAGACAAAAAAGGACCTGTTGTAGATATGCCGAGCTGGAGACAGGAAATAGATCAACTGGCCGACCACGCCCAGATTATGAGACGCGTGCATTAAGATAAGGGTTGTTACTAATCGCGATTTGATTTGTAGCTATTAATAAAACAGGGGAGGTAAACCCATCATATCGTATTTTCTAAAAAGTAGTCACTAAGCAGGTTAACATATTAGCATATTAATCTACACTTTATTAAACAGACAAATATATTTTGAAAAAGCTGTATTTGATTTTTTTTTTTTTTAAATGTTGAAAATTTTTTTTTACATATGCACATCGATTACACTTAGTCAAACAGTGACATGTAAAATAATGCAAGTATACAAACTGAACTGAACATTTATGGTAACTGCAGTATGTCATAAGCCAAATGTATATATCTATAGTTATAAAATTCGGATGACTTATACAAGGAACATGTGACTATAGCAAGGCAAAAGTTTTTGCACAGACTTCAATGCAAACATTAGAAATTAACCCGCGCGCCACACGTGACAGGTGAACAGCAGAAAGTGAAGACTTCATAGTCGCTAATAGTTCACTATGGCTATTTAATAGCTGAATTTGTTAGACAGTCGGCATTCATATAATCTAGACTTTTTAGGTCTAGGGGAAAATCTGTCAAATTCTGTGACGAGGAAAAACAATTTAAAAAAAAAGCTTGCATAAGGAAAAGAACAGCACATTTACAGCAATATATCTCAATAGTGTAATATTTATTTCTTTTTCTACATCAGACTAAACTAATTAATTACCACTAATGAATGAATTAAGTTTAAAAAAATTGTTTAATGCTTTGTTAGGGCAATGAACAATTGTTCAAAATGTCATCTTGATCCGACAATGGGAAGTGGGAGAAATAACATCTTATCTTATCTTATCTTATATAATACAGACGTTACTTCAAAAAAGAAGATGTACCAAATGTTTAGCACACTGACAGACGGAGTGAGTTGATAGAAGCTTTGTAAAAACAAAATGGATTACTAATTCAAATGAAAGTCCAAACGCATTCAAACGATAAATAGAAATGAGAATCTTATTATTATACAAGCAGTGGCGTAGCAACTAAGGCGCAAAAAGGAAATATCCGATGCACTGCCGCACTGATAAAAAATACTATCTGATAACAAGAAGTCTTGAGACACGTGACAATTTTTACGTCTACGAAGTTGTAAATGAATTGAGGCTCACGGACACTTTTATTTGTAACAAGTCGTAAATGAATTTAATGTCAGGACACTAATATTTATAGAACGTTGTATATATATATATATATGTTCTTTTGCATATGTTCTAATACAAACAGAATGAACTGACTTGCTTTTTGTCACACCCAGCCTATTTTTGAACCAGGGCCCAGAAATATTTTCGGCCCCATGTGATTTCCTATCTCCACTCCCCCCCCCCCCCAGATGCCGAAAAACCTTCCAATACTTCTACAATGTGCATTACAATAAGAGTGAATGCCCTCCGCGCCCCCCCCCCTCTTCTATTCGGTACCCAAACTAGATTCCAAATTGTTTCTAGATAAGATGAGATAATTTTATTGATCCAATCAAACGGGAATTCAGTTTGACTACAATTGACAATATCAACGTCCCTGGCGTCGGACCTGCCGGCAACAAGGATGCCTTGCTTCGCCACTGTCTACAAGTTTAACCCTTTACCTAAAAAAAAAAAGGACTTAGCACACCCAAAATAAAAAATGTAAGCCTTTGATCGTTGTATTCTCCACACAACTAAAGAATATCTTGAAACGAATGTGTCATTGTTTATACGGACACATTGGGCCATTGGCCCCCAATTATAGCATTAAAAAGTAGTCCACATTATAGACGTGTTTAAATACATGTGTAGACCAGGCTACAGAGCAGAGTCATTGTGGAGGCAGAAACTAAGCAGGGGCATTAAGAACTGTTTCCTTGACAGGAGTTAATCATCATAGGACAATAAAATTGTTCTGACGTCACTGTAAAATAAAACAAAAAAATAATTTAGCTGAGCTACATTATGACAAACAATACTATAATAAATATTACAATTAATTAGTCACTTTGTTTCCACAATGGTCTTGAATTTCATAAAAGTTATGGACTACCATCATCTTGCAATTACATTCGCAAAACTTTGGCGAAATCGTCCAAGACCAAATTATATAGTTTTATATTACTTTATTTAAAGCACCTAGTTGTCACATTTTCATAAGCAGTATTATGATATGCTTCGAAAATTGCTAAACAATAGATTTTAGATAAGTGACTGAATGTTAAAAACTAGGTACTTCCTTTCTTTCCTTGTCAAAATTATACATTTGGTGACATGTGGCCAGCACAACGATCAACCACCATTACTTCCGTAACGACTTGAACGCCTTCACCATCTGCCTTGGACATACGATGGCAAGTCCGCACTTCAAACAGCGATGTTCTTGCGAATGTCGGTATGGACAGTATATGGACTGCTTATAGTTTGACAGCTAAGTGGGAAACGCCCATTTGCTAAAAGGTGGTCGGCGTAACAGGTGCCCCCCCCCCCCAGCCCCGTAGTGCCTTAAAGACCAGTTTAGGCGCCAACTTGCCAACTAACACATAGAAGAGAGAACCTGGGAGCAGGTAAGTACCGAACGAGACAGAGGCAGCTGGAGAGTTCTTACAAAGACAGCGGGATACACATTCGAGACAGAAGTAGACAGCCAAAAGACACCGACCACCTCCTGACAACGGTTCCATGTCTGCTCTGGATGTGGGAAGCGTGGTCGAGAGGCTAAGTATGCTTGAACGTGGCTTGTCTTGGCTACCTATAAAAGGGGCTCGAGGCTCAACACCCGAGCAGAGTTGTGTTTACTGAGAGCAGCACAGAAAACCTCCCAGATCCCCCCCCCCTTCCCCCACAGGTCCACAAATGAGATTGGATCATAGCCTACTGAGCATGCTGTAAGCATGAAAGTAGCGCTACATAAAAGCTATAATTAGTATGTGGCAAAATATGTAGCCGAGACTGCGTATATGCATAGTTTATTCTACAATTGTATGCTATTTTAGAATCGTCTGCTCAATATTTCGACGTGGTTATGCCCCTTATGGTCTCTTTACTTACTTCAGCTTGTCATCCTGTACGTTGAACTGTTTGTTGTTGGTGATACCGTCCAGCTTAATGACTCTGTGAATGATGAAACAGGAAATAAACATTATCATGACAACCATAAAATAAACCTATTTAGTAGCAATGATATTCAAATGAATATGATCCTTTTTAAACTAATACAATTCAAGATAATAATTAATTATATAATTATTAATAATTTATGTATTAGAATAAAAACAATGTTCACGCTAAACCAGAGAGTTAAATGTGAGTGCGACTAAAGAAAATGCATCGTCTTGTACATATCTCTATATTTAGTATGTAACGACACATCGATGTATGTAAGACTTTTTAAAATAGAGATAATGTCATTACACCATTATAATTTCAAATAGCCTGTGATAACCAGACCAACTCCTGGCCTTCACGTGTGGTTTATATACTGAGCCTGGCGGAACTGTTACCACTGGCAGGAGAAAGAGCAAACCCGAGTAAGCATCAAGTAGTACGGGCTCGTTAGCCTTGGTTGGCTACCCATCTAGGAGAGGAGACGGAAAACCCTGAACCCAAACCTCCGCTGCCTGGCAGCTTAACACATACAAGGGAAAGATTTCGGTAGACAACGCTAAGTAAAAAATCAGGAGCTGGCGACCCTTAGGTAGATCGTGGCACACACGACCTCGCAGAACCTGCGGCGCTACAGATCCCAAACTGATCGGCTATTTCCGGTCCATTGGTCACACCAGCTGCGTGGAGGGGGGTGGGTGGGGGCTGCTGTGTGGGCGACATCGTTCCGACCATAAATAATGCCAATGGCTTTAATCCAATCTACGAGATGTTGCTTAGTCGTTACTACTGAAGAAGGCCAACAACAATGCCCTTACACTCAACTTCGTAACAACTTCTTAACTAGTAACAGAGTCGTAACACTGAATGGGTGTTCTTCCTTAAAGAAATAATATGTTGACTGTCTTTATGCCCCCCCCCCCCAATTAGTCATAACCCCTTCGAGCCATAGCTCCTACGTCACTGCTTGGAGCATGGCCTCGTCCCTCTGAACGAATTAAAAGACAACAATAAATCATTTCGTAGCGCAAGAGTGTACAAACTAGTCGGCTTGCACTCTCAGGTCCGCGGTTAAGACAACTTTGTACATAGAGGGTTCACTAATTCATTCCCTATGTCGCGGCTGTATTTGTTGTTTCGTGGCCATGAAAGAATTTAGACCCAACTAATTGAACATCGAGTAGTTACCCCCGCACCCGCCCCCCCCCCCCCCCCAATAGAAAATTCGACTTTTAGACCTTGTGACCTATGAGGACGATGATATAACGGGTCAGCTGTTTCTACGATCGACGGCTGACGAGGATGGATGCCTGGTCGTGCGGTTAGCGCCGTCTCGATGGTCCTTTACTTCTGAAGGAACATCCGAAAGATGTAACATCCGAAACATGTAACATCCGAAACATGTAACATCCGAAACATGTAACATCCGAAACATGTAAAATTTATTGTAAAACATCAAAAAAATATAAAACATCCGAAATCATGTAAAACATCCAAAACATATAAAACATCCGAAACATGTAAAACATCCGAAACATGTAAAACATCAAAAAGATTTAAAATAAACAAGAAACATACCATGTGACCATTACAAAATCAATAGCTTTTGCTTCTCCCAACTCATTTCAGGCAACCCTTAGGGTTGAGTGAACTAATAGCCAGAATAGACCGAATACTGTAAATGTACAATACGATATATATTGTGACACTGTCTCTTGATCTTATAGCTTATTTGTGATAATAGAAAGAAAGAATGTCCATTTAAGGACAAATAATTTACCGACGTCATTAAATCATAAACAGTAGAATGCCTTGCAAGACAAGTCCCCAGACTAGAGACCACAGGGGGGGGGGGGAAGAGGAAGGCTGGAAGACCAAAGAAAACATGGAGAAGACCAGTAGAAGAGGCACAGACGGCAGGATGGACTTGGACCCAGCTGAGGGGACTTTCGCTCAGACTCAGAGCAGTGTCATACGGCGAAATGGTGTTGTGGCCCTATGGTCCACTGTGAGTCGAAAGGACTGAGTCAAGTAAGTCATTAAAGTCATGTCATAAAAACATAGAATGAAGTTTTTGTAAGCACAGCTCGAAGTATCACCCAGATTTGATTTCTGTCTAATAGAATGTTTTCACAATTATTGATATCAAAATCACCTGTGTCCAATTCACACACACACGTACGTGTACACACACACACAAATCACCTTTCTAAGGCTATTCCCACAATTATTTCACGTGAACATCACCCAAAACTACATGTACGGGGCCGGCCTAAAGAATTGCGGGGCCCAATATAAAAAAAGATCATTATATTAACATTTGTTATACAACATGCATAGAAGAAAACAAAAACGCAATAGGCGTCAGAGGGTTAATTAAAGTTTCGTTAATGGTACGATAGTTCTACACTAAATATGTTAACCCTTTAAATCCTACATCTTTAAAAGCAAGTGACAAGAGGCAAGGCTGATAGTGATTTGCTTAATGTAAATTGTGGGGCCCAATAGGAGCATTTGGCCAAATGGGCCTAAGGCCATCCTTGATTTTACACTTTAATTTCCTTTTTTTTTTTAAAAAAAATAATATCATTAAAGAAACTATGGTCACTAATTAACCCTAGTATATTTATATATGTGAAATTGACCATGTTACTGAACATATTGCAATCATTTTATCGACTACACGTATTCGGCAGATTTAAAGTCAGGGCCAATAAATCAGCAATCGCAATAAAAATATATAAAAAACAACAAGATAAATGTTCCCACATTGTTAAACAATTAATTGTTGTTAATAAAAAAACATATCTACAGATTTATAACGTACTTGTTAAATTAAAATAACTAATGGTGATAAAAACTGAGTAAAAAAATTCTTTTCTTATCTCCCCTTATCGTTGTATTAAAGAAACAAAAAAAGCCCCGCGCTTGACAAGTAATAAATGAACTTCCCGTCTGCTTAGTTCAAGGGAAAGAACTCGAGGAATGGATCTCTTCATTATTTACAATTCGTGTCAGTATTTTTGCAAAATTTGTAATAAAGCTTTATTGAGTTGCTGTTGACGTTACAGGGTTACAAATAAGCAGATTTACGAAACCTAAATTTCTTTCATTTCTATCCAATATATTTACAAGTTTAATTAATTTCTCCTGTGTTGGGTACAGACAGTAAATTTGTCGGGTAATTTGTCTGAAACAACAGTATATCAAATCCGTGGAATGTTGAAGTGGAGCCTGTCTAAAGCTGTGCTTCATAGCAGCAGACGACCATAGAAACAAATTTGTTTACTGGTGCAATCTGAAGCTGTCAACCAAGACATTCAGGACAGTTAGAGGGAATGCTAAAACAACAGAAAAACTAACAGGACTAGGATTCTCAAACTGTAGCACTCAGCCCACTGTTAGTGCCCAAGCGTCCTTTTACCTGCTACATAATAATTATGACCTATCAATTGCTACATTATATTATGACTTACTAATGCTACATTATAGTTATGACCTTCTAAGTTACATTATAGTTATGACCTACCAATAGCAACATTAGAATCATGACCTACTAAAGCTACATTATACTTATGACCCACTAATGCTACATTATAATTATGACCTTCTAATGCTACATCATAATTATGACCCTCTAATGATACATTATAATTATGACCTACCAATGATAGTTAGGCTATGATCTACGTAAGCTACATTATAATCATGACCTACTCAAGCTACAGAATAATAATGACCTACTATTGCTACATTATAATCATGACCTACTAAAGCTACAATATAATTATGACCTACTTATGCTAATTATTATCATGAACTACATAGTAAAAAATGTAGACCTCACTACGACAATAAGTAAATGCAATTGTAAACAGCATAGCTCTATGCGAGCATATAGGCATGTATTAGAGATAGTTTTGGAATCTTTATTGTATAAGCAGCAAGGGAAAAATTGACCCCGAGGCTTGTACAAAATCTTCAAACGTCTTTAGTAAATTAACTTATAAATGCTTGCAACGTAACGCCGGCGAAAACAAATCAATAGAACAGCTGTTTTATGAAAGTCTGTCTGGGTCGACTTCAAATGTCGTAATGAAAAGTTGTAATTCTAAACAACATAGGCTGTCATGTATGTGCTTTAAAGTCGTAAAATGTTGTTTCAGGTTTGATGGGCGCAGAGAGTGTAGAAGTGGATGGGAGACAGAGCCAGAGAGAAAGAAAATCAGAGAGAGAGAGAGAGAGAGAGAAAGAGAGATGTGCGTCGTAAACTTCATTGACTAGGTTTACACCCTACGTTTTTTTTTACTTTCTAGTCTTTTATTTATTTATGCACCGGTACTTATCAATTCAAGGAGGTGCGGTGGCTGAGTGGTAAAGCGCTTGACTTCCGAGCCGGAGATCATGGGTTCGCATCTCGGTGTAGACTGGAACTTCGACTTTCGGTCAAACTAATGGCGGCTGGACACCCCTGATGACCGTGGGCCACAGAAACAGATGACCCTTATATCGTCTGCCCTATATATCTGAAAGGGGAACTCACTTACTTGCTAATCAATTAATGGATAATTCGTTATTCGGAGCAAAAAAAAAAAGAACTCCATCTGACTCTTTTTATTAAAATTAAAAGCTAATAATCATATTCATGCACTCCCAGGATCGAGACCTAAACCACTGGTATTTAATTTTGTAGTCTCCCTTTAAACTAGTTAAAGGTAAATTCATTGTAATCTCCCCTTAAGAAGAAAGATTGGCCTATATGTAATTCAATTTATATACTGCCATGTATGCAGGTATTTTATGATTAGTTTTGTCGTCCGAGTACGTAGATTTTCTGTACATTTAAAATGCTCGAGGAGCAGCATCATGTGAATATGTTTGCCATTTTAAATATTCATGAGCCTGTAGTCTAAAGAAAATCTGCGACTTAAAGTGAGTAGAGCGCAGCTTGAATTAAAACATAAAAAGGTGAATCATACTTCTAAATTGAAAACCACAGTGAACCACACACTCATATACGCACTCGCGGTCGTGATTACGTCACTCAAAGTTGACAGTTTATAAACACACACACACACACAATCTAATTAAAATGCTGGACGTTTCGTTGTGTAATTAATCACTGTTTTAGGCTCATTACTTCTACAGGAGTCTGCGTTACGCAAGTTACGTCATAGTAGAATTTATGGTCTTAATTATAGAATCTATTGTTGTTTTGTCATGTCCGTTTAATAGAACATTTATTAAAAAAAAAACACCTTGTTTTAATGTAATTAGCCACACCTGGACAGGCGTACATTAGAATAGATCAGGTCGCCATGCTGAGCGTTGCAGGAATCAGGAAACACGCACTGGTGGCGACACCAATCTCGGGTCTTACCGTAGTGGGCGGAACCGCTTTAAAACTTGACTTTAATACTTTTGTAACTTGCATTTAAGTCAACATAACAGCCGGGATATTATAATCATAACAGTAGGGCCGTATAACAAGATCCTTAGGGCTCACTAAGACTTTTCTGCAGGGAAAAGGTAAAGCTCCCATGTAACCACATGGCCCCCCCCCCCCCCACGGGGGGCGGGGGGGCAGATGATGTCAAGGTAATCTTTTCCCAACTTACGTCAGGTACCACTTAGAGCTGGGTGGAAATTACAAATCCTAGGATTCAAACCCAGGACTTCCAGTTTTGGAAGCCAAGCGCTTTATCACTCAACCACCACGCTCTCTATTTTCTAATATCTGCTATTAATACTTGGATAAAAATAATATATGTTTGAATTTTGGAGGCCCGCTATTAAGGATGAAGCCCTGGGTGACGTCACAGTCTTGCACTAATGTAAAAGCCCATCGTGCCCATGGGTAGGCACATAATTGCCTCGTAAAATATAGAAACAGGTTAACATAGTCCATGTCTGCATTCCGTGCACTGACTGGTTTCACAGGAGGGTGGGGGGGGGGGGTTGCGGGCCGCATCAGGTGACAGCAATCATAGTGTCGCCACTGATTGGTTTCAACACGATTAGTATATAATTATTTTTTTTTATTGTCATGAGCACGCCGGAATATAATCAGACTCGTACGGCGCCTAAGTGGTTTTGTGTTACATAGAAGCTAACGGTTTCCAGATATTTTAACTAAGATTATGTCTATGACACTCTTTTATTATACTTCAAATCAAGAGCTGCTGAAGAGGCTGGGTTATTAAAGGAAGAGGCTCTCAGGTTGATCTCCTACTGTCTCGCCCCTGAAGACTTTTTTTTTTTAGCCCCCCTGCGGTGACAATTAGTAGTTCTGTAGTAACGGCTACCATTCTACGGTTGGATTGTTTGAAATTTGAACATGTTCTCGCGATACGATACTTTGGGGGGGGGGGGTAACGAGGCGAGATCGAGGGCTCTTGGGATACGTAACGAGATGTGACAAGTGGTGAAGATGGTTGCAAGCCACTTCAGCACTGAAATTGTTTTGTCATTACAACTGTCAGTCATTGGTAACGCGAAGACACTGCACGGTAGGGAGGGCGCATGTGGCGTATGCATTTATGTTATTAAAAGAAAATGCTCAGAATTTAAATTGCATATTATACAAGCTTGTATTATATAACGCCAAAAAAACAAAACAACAACCTTGACATAAACAAAGTGATTTCTGAAATGTAATTCATCTAGTTGAAACTATTCCCTGTGCATCTGAAATTTTTAGTTGACACCAACAGAATTTAGAGTGAATAGAAAGTCGGGTTAGAGGATAGAAAGTCGGGCTAGAAAAGACAGTATAACAAAAAAAGAGAAAACATCGGTTTAAACAGTGGCTTAGCTAGGAATTTGCTATCATTTTGGGTCCCCGGGGGGCTTGACCTTTTTAAGTAATATTTGCCCCCCCCCCATCCTTCAAGTGGGGGCCCAGGGGATTTTCAAATTCTCCCCCCCCCCCAAGCTAGGCCACTGGGTTAAAAAAATGTATTATGTATATTAAGGACCGAGATACACACACGAAAGATCGAGAGAAGTAAACACACCCAGTCACACACACACACACACATAAAAGAAAAGAGAAATGCGTACGCACTTAGAGAATCACACACACACAAGAAAAATACACGTACGAGTATGAGAGAGACACAAACACAAAGATAAAGACACATTCCTCGTCCCATATGCTAGGACAAATTTGTACAAAAACTCCTTCTTCCCTAGCGCTATTAGAGCATGGAATGGGTTGCCTGAGCTAGCCAGGAAAACCAGTGACTTGGCAGAATTTAAGTCATTGGCTAACATGCATGACGCATAGGACGTAAACATCTTACTTTTTTTTTGAAGTAATTTCCTTTATAAGATAAGAATTGGCGCACCCACACACACACACACATGAAAAGAGAGAACGATACGCACGAGCTAAGAGAGTCACACACATACACACACAGACATACACACGAAATGAAAAAGAGGTACACATGGACAAAGCATATTTCTTCGTAGCGACCAAAATCATATTTTTTAGGTGATGATAAAACTTGGGTTGGGGTATATAAAAGTACCAGTTACGCCAGTGTCCGCAATATATCTTTACATTTTGAAATCAAGTAAACACTTGCCAACTAATAGTTTAAAATAAAGAAAATCTTGAATATACTTTACAAGATATCAAGTAAACACTTGCCAACTAATAGTTTAAAATAAAGAAAATCTTGAATATACTTTACAAGATATCAAGTAAACACTTGCCAACTAATAGTTTAAAATAAAGAAAATCTTGAATATACTTTACAAGATATCAAGTAAACACTTGCCAACTAATAGTTTAAAATAAAGAAAATCTTGAATATACTTTACAAGATTCGGGTTACAAGAACGCTGATCGTGACATTAAAACTCAATTTTTATTTAGGCTTTAATACTCACACTTTGCATCCATTGGCTGTGGTCACAGTCAGCTGATGGTCTGAAATTTCCACTGAATCGGCTGGGCATGTGTCTGCAAAAAAAAAAAAAGATTCGTGTGAATACATTTATTTTTCTATTTTTTATAAATTTATGCGTGTATGCATAAGTGTGTACTTTTGACTTCTTGTTGATACATTATATAAAACTCATACTACAACCCTCCTATTAGGTCACTCTGTATGTTATTTGCATGTTATTTAGATTTTTGCAATCGACTTTTGAGCACTTCTAATCATCATCTAATTTTGCATACAAGCTCCTGCTCTATGAAAACTCAAGAATCAATAAAAAAAAATCAACAAATTATTTAATCAGTTGGTCGAAATGAATAAATTTTGTTTTTTATAAAGAAAATGTACTAAGCTAAGGACAGATAAGCCTTTTGTAGAGAACACGGTTGTTCGCAAAAAATTCAGACAAACCATAGGCTATACATTTTTCTATTTTCAAGAGAACTTAGATAGCTTAGTGGCTAACAAGTCCGCCTCGCAGTCAGTAGATCGAGTCCAAATTCAGACTAGAGCATTTTTTGTAACTCTTTCAGTGTGGCGTTACTCTCAGCGAGTATATAAAATTTATATCACTATATTTTTTTGTTAATTTTTATAAATTAT